>VUQJ01014786.1:42773-58328 GCA_015108635.1 Andinoacara biseriatus | reverse complement strand
GCTTCAAATAAGTATAACAGGAATGACCATTCAACCATCAGGTCTTCACATGTCCATGTCAGCAGCAGAGTATAATCAAGGCTTTTAGCTTTGGTCATGTCTTCTGGAATTTTTTAATTTGAAGATGTCAAACTGTGTCTGTTCTTTGAATTATTGTGGTTTAGTAATAATGCAACTAGATATATACTCATATGTAGCACTTGTTTCACAATCCACACAGCATTCTCACTAAAATTCCTAAAAATGAAAAAGTCACTTGCATGACTGGCAAGCACTCCCCCGGTTTCTTTGCAGTTTATGCATCAGAAACTGTTCAATAAACTAAATTTTCCATGCATAGTTTTAAGAGATCTTTACAGAAATTGAAATTAAGATAAACATTGGAAATATGGATAGTCTGGTTGTTCTTGATTGCATCATTGCTTGGCTATTTTTGTACATCTTTGAGTGGCTTTTTCCCATGCTGCGCCACAAGGAATAATTGCTATTTAACTATTTAACTTTACATGTAAATAATGACCTTTACAAAGTTGTTTTAGTATCATTTTAACACGCGGAACCATTATTTCTTCGGCCACAAATACTAAAAGATATTTAACAAACGGTTCAGTGCTGTAGAAGTGCATTGGAGAAGCCTCCTGTTTAAAGAAGGTGGTTTTGCCTGCTCTTTTTGTGGGTAGTTAAACAGCTCTCACTTTGTTGTCAGTATGTGAGTGATTACGTTAATGAAATCAGTCATAAAAAGTGTCTGGATAGTCCAAACATTCGGTGCAACATTTATCCAAATATATTCATTGCCCCAGAAAGCATAATAAGGATCCACTTCATGAGAAGTTAAGGTGACAACTCTGGTGCTCCTCATCGCATCAGAATAAATCCCAACAGGGAATGACAGTTTGCAGCTATAAACCAGGTTATAGGAAAGACAGGCAGTTTTTCTCCTTCTCTACATTATACTGTCATTTACAGTCATTTCTGTCTTCTCCTCTAAGCTGACGACCACCAGGCCCTGATCTGGGACATCCAGCAGATGCCACGGGCCATTGAGGATCCTATCCTGGCCTACACTGCTGAAGGAGAGATCAACAACGTGCAGTGGGCCTCCACGCAGCCAGACTGGATTGCCATCTGCTATAACAACTGCCTGGAGATCCTGCGTGTCTGAAGTCACGAAGAAGGAGCACCATTTAAAATCTGGACTTTTTTTCAGTTCTCATTCCTCTGTTTTCGTGACAAGGATGAGGTGTTGAGTGAACTCTCTGAACGCGTTTGGAATATTAAACACCTGCTCTGCAATAACCTGGTTTACATTGTTTTTTCCACGTCTTTACTCCACTGTTATATTAACCATGCATAAGCACTTATTTATTTTACTTTGCTCGCAAGGTAGTGTTCAGCAGCTGGGAGAGACATGAGTGCTTTAAATTCTGAGCTGCTGTCTATGAAAGTCAGATTTTTGTACTTCTTGGTGTGATTTGTAGCCAGCCGTGTGATTATCATGAAGGGTTTACCTGTTGTACATTTCATCTGTTTCATTTCTCAAGGTTGATGCCAGCTACTGTAGGTGGCAGAAGATGACCTCTCTAATAAGTAGGAATATGTTGTAGCCTTTCTTGTGGATGCATACCTTTTTATCAAGAATTCAAGGATTAATATATTACAGTCTTGTTTATCCTTGTGGCAATTTAAGCTGTTCAATTTATCAAATGGGTGTGTGTTGTTTATCCAGATGATTGTGCCCAGGCTCAAGCTTGTAACTGGGGCAACTTTTTAAAAGTAAAATAACCTGAGAGGGTTCACGTTGTCACTGCAGTGGTGTGTCATCATATGTTGTGTTTTAGTTTTGCTGGCAATCCTGTAAAGCAGCCATGTACAGCAGCACTCAGAACCTACCAGAGCAGTGTTGTTCAGCCTTTTATGCCCCCAAATTATTCTCCTCTTTCTTATGTTATTTGTAGAAGGCTGTGCTTGGAAAGCTGCATTTTTCCATGGTGTGTGAGTTGTAAAAATGGGAGGAAACAACTTTCTGACCATGTTTATGTCTGCCTCTCTTTTTTCTTTTTTTCTTTTTCAGTAATTAAAGGGTCTGTCCTTGTAGCATGCCATTACAAGGCAAATTGTACATACATATAAATATATCAACTTAAGATGTTGGTAAGACAAGTGTTCATGTTGTAGGTTTTTTTTTTCATAAAGTTTAAATATTGAATTTACTCCTAATAAATTGTATTCCTCCACATCTTAGAAACCAGCTCTGTGTTGTTTTATTTATGTCTAGTTTAACTTTATTTTTTTGATCATATCACTCATATTAGGGTTTAACTGTTGCTGCAATGCATGAGTTTAAATATGTAAATAGAAACTGATGCAATCAGCACGTTCAGCGTGCAGTTCCCAGAGAGCCAGAGGTGGCTATTTATGGTTACAGGTCATTTTTCACCCTTCGCTAAGCTGCCTTAGTCCCAGACAGGTTTTTTTCAGTTCTATCTTGATACTAGAATAAAAACAGGGGGCACCCGGATTTGAACCGGGGACCTCTTGATCTGCAGTCAAATGCTCTACCACTGAGCTATACCCCCACTGTTCCATGGTGTCAGAGGTGGATATATTTGTCCCTTCTGCAGGTGTGGTATTTGTAATTGCATGCATGTGTCTTCTGTGCAGAAAAAAAAATTCAGATCTTTTTTCTCTGAATCAGTAAGTCAAGCTGGATTACAACACTTAAATCTTGGAGACAGCTGTGATGTTGCTTTATTTCATTTTAAGCATCAAAAATACCTCAATTACATTTAACATTCTTGCAATAAATCTGGCTTTTCCTTTGTAGTATGAAAAGTACAAAATCCTCAAAAATGTACTTTCCACTAATAATTTTAATAATTTAAACGAATTATGATTTTCGATGTTTAAGCAGCTCTTCTCTGAACTTTTTCATCACATCTTGTAATAGAACTCACACTCAATATACACAGCAGACATTTCTCATCATCTGTCACTTTGAACTGTATGTGATATTCCATTTTGCCAGTGCAATTAGCATCCCAGTGCTTAGTTAAGTAATTTGGAAAACAAAAGGTTTCTGAGCTCCCACGGTAATTCTGCAGTGGGTCTTTTAATCTGAAAAAGATAAATAACAGGAATTTGTGCTTCAAGAAACCTTTCACAGAATTATAAATGCTTAAAAAGTCATTACATTCACCCTGCGTCTGGAACTGAAAGATCATCACACATTTAGACGTTGTCTCTGTGCATGTTTCTGATTGACAGTTACCATCCACTTCAATTGCCACTCAGCTGATTTCCGTTTATGTGTGTCCAGGGTACAGTCTGTCCACTGTGAACCAAAATAACTGACAGAACAAGTCTTTCATTGTTGGCACTTTCAGATAAACACATCAGGAGCATTATGAAACCACGTGATCGTGCTGCTTTGAGAAATATTCAACACACGTTTGAGGTGAGCAGATAAACACAGAAACATGGGAACCAAAGAATTCATGAATGAAAACAAAACTGTAGGAGCTATATTTAAATGTACATGCAACTTTGATGTTTTTTTCTGTGCTGTTTGATTGTGTATACTCTAATACTTTCTCATGATCAAATGACACGATTAATAAGTTTTAATTCATGTCAAGATGACACAACAGGTAATATGAGATGAAAATGGCATTTTCCCCTACGTCTGCTTTAAATTGTCATCTTTCACGGTGGGTCAGACAGTTATTGTATGACTTTTGATATTTTTTAAACATGTACAACAACGACAACACTGAACCTATAACACTCACAGTTGTTACATTTACTATGGTCCTGAATGTACCCATAAATATTTGTAATATGAAAATAATTTCAGTTCCAAATAACTGATTATACTTATGCTCAAATCTAAATGTGCAATTCTTATACAAAGTGAATGCAGACAATTCTTCAAATGTGAAACCTCTTCATTTTTTTCTTGTCATTTCACTTCTCTTCAAGAACGCTTCCTTTGAGGAGCAGTTGGTGTAGCTTTGAGATCCAGTAACTGCTTAACACATCAGGTAGTTGTCAGTGCACCATCTTGCTGGGCATGAATAATCTCTTAGTTGCACAGGTTTGTGGGAGTGATGGGATGCTGGAGCAGAAAACTACAGCAGCCTACGAGGGGGATGTTCGATCTGTGCTTGAGAAACTCGAGGCACTCTGTACCCTCTGTGATGTGAAAGGCAAGGCATCCCATGCTCCACAGCAGCATCTGAGCTGGAGAGGAGGTTTAAATGGGAAGGAAGTAACAATCTGGGGAAAATATGGCTGCCCCTTCCAAAGTAACCGGACTGTTGGGTTGGTGGTAGGGGTTGGTGATGGCTGTTCTAGCTGCCCGGTAGGACAGGGTCAGAGACATGCCTCTGGATCTCCTGCATTTCTGTGGAGATCTCCAGGTGCTCGGGGAGAGAGGGGAAGCGCTGGGTGCCACACAGAAGTCCAGAAGGCTCTTGGTCTCCAGAGCAGAGCATTTGAGGAGGGATGAGGTCCACAGAAGGCAGATGTGGTGGGTCAGCCTCCGGTGACATGGACATGGTGTCATCTGATGCCACAGTGAGATGGATTCCACTGGACAGGGAATCCTTGGATTTGTGCTTTGAGTCAGAGTCCGGACTCTGGAAAGACAAAAAGAAATATTAGTTCACACAGGAATATCACACACTCTGTGTTTAATTTCATTTAATTATGAAGTAATACATCATATTAGATACATTTAAATGGCCTGACTCAGTTAAGTTCTGCAGGACATAAAAGTCAGAATCATATTATGGTACATAAACAAAAACAAGCCACAGGAACAAGAAAACACCAAGACAAAGAAAGTTACACAAAAGGAATAAGATGTTATGTAATTTTAGTTTGTGCTTGCAAGTATGTCTTTCCATCAAATAGTTTGGATAGATTTTAATACTTTTAAGCTGTACTGTATAATTGTAAACAACATAGACACATATTTTAAACAGCACAAGTGTTCAGTTCTGTTGGACTGAATTTAATTGTTTCAGTTATATATTTTTTTGAAAACATTACAAATAATAAATGCAACTAAATTAGTCCTGCAAGGGTCAAAAAAAGTGATGACTACAGAGGAGCAAATGTATTACATACTGTTAGCCTAATAGCCAAATAGCCTAATAGCATAATTGCCTAAGTCAAATGAATCTACACTGTTAGCAGAGTAGAATTAGGTAGGAATTAGGTGGGACTTATGCAATTATGCTATTAGGCTGACAATACAGTATTTGTAAGTAAACTGAGCACCTGTAGTAGTGAGGCAGTGCTGTCAATCTGTGCTGTCTGCTTTGGCGGGATGGTGTGGATTGTAGGTGTGCCTGTGCTGTACAGTGTGGTGGGGTGAGGACTCGGGGACACAGCGCTGTAGGCCGGAGGCACCGGAGCCATCTGTCTCTGAAGGAGCTGCAGGATCACATTAATGTCTGCAGTCATACGGGTCTCCAGTCTAGATGAGATAAGAAGACAAACAAATAATAAATTGGCAACTGGCTAGGATTTGAACCTGCACTGCCTGCACCACAATGTGGCATTTGTACATGGTTGCTGGCTTTAGCCACTAATAAGCCACCCAGGTGCCTCCTCTCAGCTGCTTTTTAAAGTGTGCACTAGATGTCCCTCTAGCTCGCTCCACAGAATCTCTTGATTACTCACATATAAGCAGGCAGGCAGTTAAAAGCAAATACATGTGATGGACTTCATGAAGACATTTTCAGTCTCACCCTTGACCCTTTCTTTGTTTCTTTCTCTTCTTCTTCTCACTCCTCCCTTTCTCTCACACACATGCAAAATAGCACCTTAAAGCGCTCAGCTGGAAACTGATATGCAAACATAGCAAGAGAGGAAGAGCATTAAAAAACTCCTGAAATGTAAACACTCTCTTGGGACAACAGTGACACATCCATCCACCTCCACCTGCTAACAGCAAAGGGGGTATAGCTCAGTGGTAGAGCATTTGACTGCAGATCAAGAGGTCCCTGGTTCAAATCCAGGTGCCCCCTAGTTGGTATTTTTAACTCTTTAACTTTTAACACTTAGAAGTGAAACGTAAAATGAGCTTACCTGTTTAATTGTGACTGAAGCAGTTCCAAACGAGACTCCAGCTCACTGGGCCGATCTTCAGCACAGGGTGGAGAATGAAAACCAGGCCTAACCGAAGACGATCGTCTCTGGCTGTCTGAAAACTGGCTTGCTCTGCGGTCTGGCCAGTAGCTATACAGGCCCGACATGCTGATAGGGGCAGCTGCTGTGCAGAAGTAAAAGAATGGTTCTCATTTACATTTGGAAATTTTATTGGAATTGGAAAGATTTTTGAACAAGTGAATGCTGTCTGCAAATCTAAATCCTATTTTCCAGCTGAACTATTTCTATGCATCCATTGTAATTTCTTTTTTTAATCTCTAAATTTTTTTTTGTTAAAACATGTACAGGCCATATTCATTTCTATTAATCAGTGCTGCATTTGAAAGAAAGATGCACTTGGACTTTCAACAATAATTAAAAATTTATGTGGAGTGGTTAGCACTGTGGCTTTACAGCAAAGTCCTGGTCCTGGGTCTGAACCTGTCTGCTGGCTAAGACCTTTCTGTGTGGAGGTTTCATGTTGTCCCTGTGCCTGTGTGGGTTCGAGTACCACAATCCAGAGACACAAATGTTGGGTATACTGGTGATTCTAAATTAGATGTGAGGTAACAGTGCCATCCATTCCACCATCATGCTACCCATACGACAGCATCTTAGATATTCTCTAAGATATGGAGTCCCTAACACACATAATGTCATATTTAGAGTAGAGAAAGACAGTTTGGAGAAGAAGAATCTCAGGAGAAAACTCAGAGGAGGGGAAAGGTGGGAGCATGTGGTTTGCAACATCTAAAATATTTTAAGGCTTTATCGAGTGATGGCTGATAAAAGGATTCTAATGGGAATTTACCTGAGTATGGAGGCCCTCCAAGGTCTACAGGTGGTCCCATTCCAGCTGAAGGTCCACTGTGAGGCAGAAGGTTGACTACTGCTGACGGATAGTCTCTGGTATCACCACCATGGGGATACAACTCCCCCTTGCTGTGTCCTATGGGCTTCATTTCCTCATCACTAGACTGCGAACATATGCTAGCACTGCTGCAGAGGTCTTCCCAATGGGATCCTGCCATTGTGCTCCGGTGGTGGTTTGACATTGGACATGACTGATCTGGGTAGGAGTCTTCACGATCCATCCCGTCTGTACAGACAGAGTCACAGCATAGACAGGAATAAGATGATATGTTTAGGAAGGAACATGCAAATGCATTCAGTTGTGTCCCTCACTCACCTGGCCTGTTTCTTCGACGCAGTGAGCTTCTCCGATGCCTTGTCAGACGATAGCCACATTCAGAGTCCCTGCCTGGGGTTGGCTGGTTTATTCTATCTGCCTGATACATATTAGCTTCAGTAACTCAAAATTACAA
This sequence comes from Andinoacara biseriatus, assembly GCA_015108635.1. Lineage (NCBI taxonomy): Eukaryota > Metazoa > Chordata > Actinopteri > Cichliformes > Cichlidae > Andinoacara > Andinoacara biseriatus. The sequence goes on along the minus strand of VUQJ01014786.1, from coordinate 50,844 downwards.
ATCATATCCCATGCTTATAGGAAATAAACAGCCAAGTATATTTAGGAAACCTAGGTAAGATGTGATTGTGAGATATTTTTGATTTTACTGCTAACGATCACCTGTGATGTTTGTGATTCAATGGCACAATGCTTACTGAGAGTGATGTGCAAATAGACAGTGTGGCCCAGTTTCAATCCTGCCTCTAAACCCTCCTCCTGCACATTTTGCCCATGTTTGGATGTTTGCCTTGAGGCTCCATCACATTAAGTGCTGTTGCAAACCATTTAGCTTTAAGCTGAAACTGCATCACATTCTGTGAGGATGGAGTACCTTTTTTGTGCACGTAGGAAACTCCAGCTACTCTATATGATTATTTTAGGACCAGGACAGTAATAAATAAAATAACTGTAATGGAAGTTTTATACACGTTTGAGTGCTTCATAGTTTGAGGCCTAGATATAGAAATGTGATCATGAAGGCCTCTAATCACAATGAGGATGTTGTGTAACAACGCCTACTGGTGGCACTCACATCTCTCAAGTTGAAGGTGATCTCTAAATTGTTCCAGAACAAGTCTGAAAAATCAGGATACATGTCCAGTACTTCCAGAAGGTCATCCCTCAGGATCTTGTGAAGGTCACAGTAGGTCAAAGCTCTGACATCAGCACTGGATTTGCCTGATCTCTCATACAGATTGATGGGTTCACCAAAGATGTCATTCTTTCCTACATACAACACAGAAAAAGAGTAGAAAATTAATTTAAGCAAGCCAATCTTTTATATCAGTAATAACAGCTTCATGGCAGTTGTTTCATTTGAATTGTTTAACTACTTTAAAAATAATGCACTACAGTGACTATGATCCACAACAGGGCAGCTCAGCACAAATGAAAGGTCCCCACAAGCATGGCTAAAACGATATGACCTATGCAGCCCGGATTACCCATTGCTGGCTCTATTGATGATCAATGACCCTGTGGAATGAAAGTGGAGCTGTGCCCAAACACCTCTGGCCACACAACACACACACACACACACACACACACACACACACACACACAAACACACACACACACACACACACAAGAGTGTGCTGATGTGAACTAAAGGGCAATGTCAGTTGTGGCTGTGGCTTTGCAGCAAGAGAAAGAACAACTGAGTGGAAAACAGGAACACAGAAACTAAAAAAAAGAGGAATCACAAAATAATACAGAAAAACGTTCTTACTCAGACAGTTAAAAAAATCTGTTATATTTTTTGGTTTTGCTTTGGTTTTACCCCAAAAAGGTATTTTTTTTGTTTTTGTAATTTATTTTTTCTTTTTTTTTTGATTAACTAAATAAATAACTCACTGAAATAATTTTTGGTAAAATGGGATGAAGTAAGAAGGCTCTTCATAGCAGCTTGCAGCTCACCCAGTATGGCCACCACCACGTCGTCCCTGAGGATCTCTATTGAACCTCTTGAAATGAAGTAGAGGGCAGTAAGAATATCCCCACTGTGGACTAGGGTGTCACCTGGCGGAGCATGGGTGGTTTTAAATCGCATGGCCAGAGCCCGCAGGCAGCCTTTGTTAGCACCTCTAAAAGCTTTGCAGTTCTGAAGCAAGCTGCGATTCAAATGAAGACAGATGTCAGCTTGCAGACACTCTGGGAAACCCTTTAAAACCTGCAGAAAAAACAAATGGAACAGGGGGAATTCAACAATTTTTAAGTTTTATAGCTTAGAAACGAAGTAATCTGAAACTGGAAATTGAAAAATTATTCTGGAGGTATATGTAAAACGACCTGAAAGAGAGAAGGGGACAAATGTATTAGATCGATTCATTCAGGGCATAAAGGATGAGAGCTACAAATAAGTGATTCTCTCATTGAATTGGCAGGCAGTGATTCTGCTATGGTGATGTCAGCAGGGAATGCCCAAGCAGCAATATGACGCACATCATGCCTGAAAACTGGGTCTGTAAATGCAGCAACTTCACTCCAGTGAAGTTGCTGCATTTACACTGTTTCCAAACAGTGAATGTAGCTAAATAAAAAGGGGCACCCAGAGTTGACCTACGGACCTCTTGCGCTGTGGAAAAATTCTCTGACCCCCATACCCCTTCCAAAGGAAGGTGACATTTTCTAATCAACGAAACTGCATCTATGGTGTCGAAAATCTGAAAGAAATTCAGCTAAATAGTGTGATAAGGGTTTTACTTCCTCAACCGGAAATCAAATTAGTTTGCAATGTCCCTAATAAAACCTAGATTTGTCATCATTACTACTTTCAAGCAGTATATGAAACATTATTTTTTAAATGCACTTCATTGAGGTGCTTTAAAGAAAGCACACATTCATAGATGTTTGCACTTTGCAAGCAGAATCATAAAGGGAAATTTCCAGTCAGATTTTTAAAATTTGCTTTAATCTCTGCGTACAGGACTTACAGCATTCATGTCGATGCCATTTGTGTAGGACCAGGCGTGTTGGAAGTACTCCTCCAGCCTTTGTCTCAGTCCTCCTGGAATCTGATGGAAGCGGATGAATTCTTTGACCCGCAGCATCTGGGTGTGGTAGCGGGCAGTGCCTGAGTATAATCTCTGAATGATGGCTGATACGTTTCCAAAGATACTGGCATACATCAATGCTGAATGGAACAGAAGGCAGAAATGCTTTATGTTGCAGGTGTACTGAAGTTTGATTCCACGTCTCCTTTCTGTCTCTCTGCTATCTAAAAAGCCAGCTAATACACAGTGGCCAAGTTGGTCATTGTAATGATCACTAAAAAAAGATGCCTAAAAGTATATTAAAACTGCAGTTTTCTCCTTGAACCTGTCCATTTCTATCTGTAATTTCCCTCATTTTAAAATAAATAAAACTTTTCTAAGTGACTGAATATATACAAGAAAACTTAGATTACTTATGAGTTTCTGAGGTGAGATTTACAGTTGCATCAAAGTATTCCGTATTCTACTTCAACAATTTGAAGTCTGAAACTTTGCATGTTTATTCTTTTTAGAGAGTTCTTGATATAAATGTGCACTGATTTCACACCCTTGTCCTTACTACTCACAGCCGATTAGCATGACACAGATGGAGAAGATCTTCTCTGGGTTGGTGTTGGGTGAGACGTTGCCAAAGCCCACGCTAGTCAGGCTGCTGAAGGTGAAGTACAAGGCTGTAACGTACTTGTCCTTGATTGAGGGGCCAGAGGTTGGATCACTGTCATTGTAGTATTTACCAATCTGGTCAGCCAGGTTGTCCAGCCAACCAATCTTCATGCCACCGATACGGGCAGAGCCATGACGCTCCACGTTACCGATGGCGTACCAGATACAGGCCAGCCAGTGAGCAATGAGGGCAAAGGTGCACATAAGGAGGAAAAGAACAGCAGCTCCATATTCCGAGTAACGATCCAACTTCCTGGCCACTCGCACCAACCTCAGCAGTCTGGCCGTCTTCAGTAATCCAATCAGAGTAGTTGTCTGAGGCTGGTGAAGACAGCGTAGACTTAACGTTACTTTTAAGTGTACAAAAAAGTTCAAAGTGATGAAAGAAATAAACTGAAATAAACCATCTATTGTACATTAAGTTGAACAATCAACATTAGGATATAACAAGGTACAATATCACCTCGCTAGCCTGGACAAGTACCATATGTAACTCTGTGGGTTTTCCAGCTTCCTAAAAAGCATATAAACACTCCTAGAGCTGTTTTTTGTCCAACTGTCCTGCTATAATTACAATTAAACATATTTTAGATAAACTGTCAGAATCAGAAGAATGACACAAAAAATCTAGGCCCTGTTGAGTTTCTTCAAACCAAATGTCAACATATTGTGTTATAGCACAAAAAGCACAGATGTGTTAATTGGTTTACCTAGTGAAAATTAAAAGGGCAGGAGACACTACTGATAATAACAGTGTCATTGCTGGTTGGTTTATGATTATTCCAGGGTTTAGAATTCCTTTTGAATTTTGAATTTTTATTTATTTATTTGGGTGTTTTTTTTTGGTTGGTCTTTATTTATTGCCACCTTTGAAATCTAGTGTCTCTTAGAGTTGAGAGTTTTTTTATTTATACATGAGCCTGTGTATTCTGGGTTATTTTCCTAGCCTCCCTTATTATTCCTCTGAGCCAGAGGAATAATAAGGGTTGTCTTGACTCTGTATTTAGTTAGTTACTTTCTGTTTTACGTCCTTAGTTTGTGTTTCTTGTGTCTTACTTATTGTATATCATTACCTTGATTTTCTCTCATTTCCCTGCTGTTTCCACTTGCCCTGATTGCCCTCTGTGCATATAAATAGTCTTGTCTCCCTTTCAGCCTCTGTCAGTCTCTGCTTACCCTTTTGAATCTGTGCTATATGCCCTGGTGGATTGCACTTTGGGACTTCATGCATTCAACTTTAATAAAAAACAATTTTTTCTTTATCTCTGCCTATGTTTTGAATCCTGCATTTGGGTCCTTTTTCTGCTATCACAAGCAGTTACATATAACGGCTATAAAGGCAGAGCGTGACATTTAAATCTTTTGTCCGAAACACAAACAGAACTTCACTAAAGCGTTATACATCTGTTGATGCTGCTGCAAGGCCACGAATAACCTGATAGCTTTCTCACCTCCTCTGACCCAGAGCGAAATATGAGCAGGTCAAAGGGGATGGCAGCAACTATGTCAATTAGGAACCAGCCTTTGAAGTAGTGCTGTGCGATGCGTCCTGGGTGGCTGACCACCTCGTCGTTATGGTTGACATAGGTGGTTCTGAAGTTGATGAGGATGTCCACAATAAACATGACGTCCACTACAAGGTCCACCACATTGAGTGGGTTGCAGGTGTAGCCACAGGTTCTCCTCTGTGTCTCTTCCTCGGCTTCATTGAGAAGGAAGGCAGCAGAGTATGGTGTGAAGATGGCTGTGTAGATGACCAGTAGTAGGATGACCCAGTCCCATACTGCTTTGAAGGGGCTGTAGTGAAGGATGGTCCATTTGTGGATGCGCGGGGCCTGAAGCTTGTACTCTGGCAGCACATCAGCTCCGAGGGATAACACCTGAGGAGAGGGCGATGGGATGGAGAGGAGGTTATCAATAATGGAGAAAGGGCAACAAGATCCATAGTCAGAGAGTATACTTTATGAGGACTGAAATAAACCAAGTTACTTTATGAAGCATACATTTCAGATAGGAAAAAGAGGGTTGTTTGTCCATTAGCTGGAGAGATGAGTGCATGAAAGGTGTACAGTACTCACAAAGCAAGCAACTATCCTTGTTCAAAAAACACAAACTTTATTCTGACATAAAAATGTGAAATATTCGGTTTTTGTCCTGTACATCAACACCTTTTTTTATTACTGTTGTTTAACTGATGAATTTCTTAGTTTTAAGAGTCATATTGCCAAAGTAATGAAGAAATTATCCAAATATGTTGGTTTATTTTTTAATTAAGACATTTTCTTCCATTTGAAACACTACTAACTTTATACCAGTCTCTGTTTGAACCTCACTTAAATTATTGTAATGTTATATAGTGCAATTCTTATCCTACTTATCTTGAGAGACTCTACAAGACTTTACAAAACAAAGTTATAAGAAAGAAAGTTTATATATTAGATTAGTATAAAATGTATGTTGGGAATTTTATATGCATTTGGTGTATACTGATGTTTGGGCCCCTATTTATAAACTGTGGACATCTTCTGGGAAGTTGCTTTTTACAAATAACAATTTTATATATTATATTTGAGTTTGCATTTTTTTTTGTGCCACAGCAGTTTTTATCGTCAGTGGAGGGAGACAGGAAATGGGGGAAAGATACAGGGAAAGACACACAGGCAAATTGGCGACAGGCCAGGACTCGATCCTGCACCACCCGCACCTCACTGCAATGGGTATTTGTATGTGGTCACTGGCTTTCACCACTAAGCCACCCAGCCGCTCCTGACTTTGTGTTTTAATTGATCTGTGAATAAACTAAACTGAAATAAATATAGCTTTCACAGTAGTTTAAGTTTTAAGTTAACACTTTTCAGCAGGTTTCATTATTAAGTTGAACCGTATTCACAGATTTCGGTTGTTCATATGCTACTGCTGGTTTGTTGGCAAATAGCACACAATGCAAAGGGTTTTTTTTTCTCACATGAACTTCATCATAAACACAGGCAAAGTGCCAAAAATTACAAACAAAACACTATCAGGCTTTGATTTATGATAAATAGGAATGTTTTTCTCAATATATTATAAACAAGTTTGCAAAGAAAATGGCATATAGCTTTAACAAAAATAGGACATGTTTTTAAAGCAGCAAAAGGTTAAAAAACAACTCTCACCTCTTTCTCTTTAGAGTGGCAGAAAAGAGCAAAACACAAATCCACTCATATGTCAAGTACCATTAACAGGCAGACCAACACAAATTGGTAAATTAACAATGACTGAATCAGCGATGAGTAAGTTTCGACTGACCGGTACAACAATAAGGGCCTCCATATCGAGGTTCTCATCCTGGTGATGACAGCAACAGAGGACGCTCTTCCAAACTCTCCGCAGTCCTACCTGCCTTCTGTACAGTGGCCATCTCCCTTCCTTCATCCCTCATTTATTGCTACTGACTGTCATGAACAGACTTCCCAGCTCTGGGGTGCCACTCCTGCCTCCTTCTATCCTCTCTTCAGATGCAGTTCACTGAATCAAATTACTAACTGCACTTTTTAAAGAGTCCACTGCAGCCTCACCTGCCTCTGTTGCACCATGTGATCTCCACTTTGTCTAAGCCATGTGACCCTTTCTGCCAGTGATCTGATCAATTTTGGACTGAAATAAGTGCTGACATTGACTCGGCTTCATGCAGAGGAGTGATTTTAGGTACTTTCTGTTAATGGAAAGGTCAGCTCTATTTAACCAAGCTGCCCTTGCACATGCCAAAACGCTCTATTCCACAGAATACACAATAATATTACAGTCTGTGCTCTATTCTTCTAATCCACCATAACTGTGATCCACATATGCATTAACCATAAAAAGCTAAAATGCTGTACATACACGCTGTTGTGCTTTCATGTCCTCACAAGCCCTTTATTGGTCAGACCCTAATTTACATTTCAGTTTGCATAATCATGCTCATAGTCACCAAGGTAAAGGGTTAAAGGTAAAAAGCTTCAGTGTGCTATTGAGTGGCATTGAGTCCTGAACCCAAATGGAGCAAATGAACAGTGTTCATCAAAACATGTTCTCTCATCTGATGTTTTGATGAAGATGATGGTGAGCCTGGTGTAACCCTCTGGCCCAAAATCTCCCATATTCACCTCATTGAATCTTCTAACTGTGAAGGCCATGACATTATACCTTAAGACTTAAACTATTATCTGATCCCTCCTGTCCTGTTGATGGAGGCATTGTGAGGCTGGAAGAAATCACTCTTCTCTAAATTCAGGCTAGAAATGTTTCACAACAGGATAAATCTGATCACTCTGAACAAAAAATTTATTAATTGATACATGAGCCATCCCTGGGAGAAGTACAGCAAGCAAGATACCCCAACAACTTTATATGGCTATTGGAGCCCCACACTTTAGAGATCAATAACTTTTTCCTTTAATTTGTCACACATCTGTAGCTACAGCTTACAGTCATTGCGGCCAGAGACCACTTTATAGTCACTTCAGAACCCAGTACACCAACTTCCAACCTTCTCTTGCAAAATGTCTAGACTTTTTTGTTCTGCAAAGGAAAAAAAATCCACTCAAAAATGCAATTCCCTTCTACTTTCCCAGCTTGAATGAAAGCACTGACCATAAATAGTTAAAGTAAACTTTTTCTCAAGGACAGAGCACTATATTTAAATTAAAAAAAAACCTCACTAGGAATAACCAAGGTTTCAATAGTATTTCCAGTAAAGGAATGCTGGCTCTTGCTTCATAATTCGGCTCTACAACCAACGAGGCATTGTGCAGTTTTGATAACAGACATAAGGGGTGGAAAATGCACAGAATTGATCGATTTCTTCTTCTAGGACAACAAACTGCAGCAACCTTTTTTGTGTAAACAAATACCCACAGGAGCTGAACAGATGTGAAGAGACAACACAGTAATGAGAATGTAAACACATGAGCA
>VUQJ01014778.1:2977-19876 GCA_015108635.1 Andinoacara biseriatus | reverse complement strand
ATGCAAAAAAAAAAAAAACCCTACTCATCTGAATTGCACTGAACTTGGTCCAGAGGGACACAATAAATGTTGTTGTCGCTCTGGATGACTTTCTTTAAATTGCAACAAAAGACCATATTTCAGGATGCACTCGATGAGAGCCTTTCTGCTTTCTTGTAACATTTTCTGATGGAAAAATGGCAAACATAACAGCATTTACAAGGGTCTGACAAACGTCAGGCTATGTAAGAGGAAGCACTTAACAATCAGCCATATCATCAAGCTTGAATGAGCGCTTAACAGCATGTGGGTTGTGCTACCCCTTTTCTGTCATGAGTGCATAACATTGCTGCTGTTAAAATCAGCTTATTCAGACATGGGTGGCCTTTACTTTAATGTTACTTACAGCTGTATTCATGCCAAAGCCATTGCAGATGAAGCCATCGCCCACGTATGTATTTGGAATTCAGCATGCAGGAGTTCACAGTATAGCAAGCTACATGTACTGTAGCAAATCGGACCCTTGCAGTCACTTTAAGATGTCTGCTTCTTGCATCCCAGGGTCAGGGTTAAGTCCTTAAAAATCTCTATGCAGGAAAAACCCTGAAATGTTGTACCAGTAGTAACCTGCAAGGCTGCCATTGTGACTGACACGTTAAATTGCCTCCTGAAACGGGCTTTTATGTTTTGACAAATCTGCTTCTCACTGAGGGTTCTTTAGTGGTAGCGTGCTCAGGGTTATTTTGATTTCCTACAGGGGCAGAGCAAACCAGCTCTCGTGCCATATGTCTCTAATGATCTCTGCTTGGATTATGAAGTCATGTTTTTTGATTGCTGTGGCCTCCCCTTTCTCGCGTAGAAGAGGATAAAAACCACTCATTTGTCCTATCGAGGCCATACTGTTTTGTGGCGGCTGAAATTCCACTTGTTAAACCATAACCTAGTTTTCATAATTCAGTTTTAACATTCTGAAAAATGCTATTATTCCACTCCGTTGGCCAATTTTCTTTCTCGTCTGGAATCCTAAACAGGAGGTTACACATGATTCACCAAAGCCGTCGGGATGGGCAGTTTTTCTTTCCTTTACGGCTTCTTGCAGGCTCTAAAGAAACATGGAAGCCGTTCAAGGTTTCCAGAAAGGTCTGAAACTCAGCGTCTCCTCAGAGTATAATTACTTTGCCTAATTGTAATTTAAACTTTATGTGTTGCCTTTGAGGAATTATTTTAGTAGTTCAGTTTCTTCAAAATCCACTCACACTTTTAGATCCTGTGTGCTTCAAAGTTGGGAGCCAAAACCAAAAAATGGTGAATGAGATTCAAAGACAGTAAATGCTGCATTTAGAGATGAAACGTTTGCATTTGTGCAGTATAAATATTGCTAATAAGCTGCTTGTTTAAAAAGTGATGGCAGTTTGAGTTTATGATAAGTTTTTGCGTTATAATAAATTCCATGACTGTGCTAATGTTTTCCAAGACTTTAATAGCTTTTATTCAAACCATATACTTACATGCACTTTATCTTGGACTTTAGTTCAAAGAGGGGCTGGCTGCGAGGCTCCCCCTTTTGGGCTGATATTCCGTTTATGTGGCCCCTTTTCTGATTGATACCCCATCCCAGTGTGTTGTTGTCAAGATTAATCAGAGTTACAAGCCCATAGCTGGCAGAGGATCTCATTAGATCATGCATTAGATTGTGCTGATAAAAGCACACTGGCTGTGGTGAGAGATGAGGTTCTGGAAAAAGCCTAAAAGAAGCATTTGAAAGGAGCCAGATAAAATGTTCAAGAGCAGGAATTTTTGTTTTTGGTCTGTTATTTGACCAGTTTGCCATCTAGTCTGGATGTTGGCTAAAATGGAAGCATGGGTAGTTTGGGATCGGAGCGTTTTGCATATAAATCCTAGACTTAATGGCGAAATGATAAATGACTGTGTTTTTGGGATTTCGCTTTTTTTTTAAATATATAAATGCCACCTTGCATGTAAAGTTTTTGCTTGTGTATGTTTTTTCCCCTCAGTGGAGCAGGTTCCTGTGGAGCCGTACACTATCCCACTCTCGCAGGCTGAGATCGTACAGGAAGGAAGTGATCTCACTCTGGTTGCCTGGGGGACACAGGTAGGCGATTCCACTCATTGACAGACTCTCAGCGGGTTACCTGGGCAGTTTCACGTTATCGTCTATCTTTGGCTCATTTTCCATGGCCACAGGAAGAAAAGGGGCCAAGTTTCATCTCCACAAAATGACATTTAAAGCCACGGAGGGTAGCAGTGGATTAACTCTAAGTCTATCCGTAGCCCCCTCTGTCACTGCAAGGTCTCTCAGCGGGCAGCCTGAGACCGTATCTGCCCAGACATCTCCACAGCGTTGAGGCTGTTGATGACTCTTATTTGTTAACACTATATGTCTGCTGCAGACTTTCCATTGTGGCCTTTCTTTTCACCTGAGAGATTTTATGTTCCTCAGCTTGATAATAAAGATGCCTGTAACTCACCAGGAGTCATCCCTGACTTCGATTGTACCCAGCCACTTTAACAGGCTTATCCAGGGCATGATGTACCTGCGGCGTGGCGGGGGGTGGGGTGCACAGTCTCCATCAAAGCCAGTATTAATTTAAAGGGTGGACATGGAAGGAGGAGGATCTTGGACAGTAGTGGAAAACATGTCTCTCCTTTTGTGAAAGGACATTCTTGACCGCGGTCCTTACTTCCTTCTTCTGTTCTATCATCTGTCACACTTATGTAGATGATAATAAATAAACATGTTAACAGAGCAGTGCTTCAGTCTTCACACCCCCACCACCCCCAAACCATCACCACCACCTTTAGAAACATTTTATTCCTCAGAATCATGAGCTTTATCTGCTGCAAGTAATGTGCCGCAGAATCATTAATTAGAGTTGTGCTTATTTATAAGGTTGAAGTCGTGTTTTTTCAAACTGGAATGACTGCTGACAAACTGTTGTAGTTGTGACCGTTCAGATTTATCACACCAGTTGTCATTTGGAAGCATCCAAAAAACGGCTGCCAGTAAACATGGCCTCGGTGAACTCGAGCACTAAAGTGATGAATTGATGAGACATAACTTTCATGCTTTAAAAAAAAAAAAAAAAAAAGTTATTAGTCAATTCTGTATTAGGTGCTATATTTCTTTAGTTGAAAATACAATAAAAGATGATGCTTAAAATGTAATTATTGTAAAACTACATTTTTACTACCTGTATGTTAGCATAGCGCTCACAAAGTAGCTAATGTGAATGTTAAGCTGCAAAAATACGAGTTGAGCTCTGGCTTTTTTTCCTTTTTAGGGTACATCAAAGGGTGGTAAACAAGTTCTTAAACATTCCACATTGTGGTGGGAAAGGAATAAGCTTTTGTTTTTCCCTTTAAAAACCAGCAGAGTCTTCAGCATCTGGAGATAATATAAAAATATTCCTTTTTATTGTCACGATATTTTAAGTGTAAGCTTGTTAGAATATAAACACAGCAAATTTAAGGCAGACTAAAAAGCCAAAACGTTATTTATTTTCTTTCCCATTTAATTTCTTGTTTAGCTTCATGTGCTGAAGGAGGTGGCCAGCATGGCTCAAGAAAAACTTGGAGTATCCTGCGAGGTCATTGATCTGCAGACAATCCTACCCTGGGATATTGAAACTGTTTGCAAGGTAACACAGACGCACGCATACATCATAAACACAACAACCTGGACCAAAAAAAAAATAGCACCACCCACATTTATTTTGGTGCCACCTGTTTCTTTCAAAAAATTCAATAAGGAAATAAATGTTTTTTTGTGCTACGGATGCAAAACGGAGTCCAGTTATCCACCGTCTCCTGTCTCCTTCCGAAAGTTGTAATGTTTACAGTTGCTGAGGCAAAGAGTGAACAGGAAATAAACAGACAAATCGTTAATTGTGTTTTCCCCCAGTTTTCTCATTCATTTCAAAAGTTGACGTATCCAGCAAATTGTAGATTTGGAGAAATGTTTCACTCGTTACTTTGACATTTGTTATTCATTTGGATGGTCATTTCGCATAAATAGTGCTGGTCAGTGGAACCATCTTCCTGCTGGATTTGTGTTTATTGTGGTGCAAAGTTAGGCAATGTTCCTCTGGGCAGTGCGGTTCTCCTTGGTTCCTGATAAACAGGATTCCTTCCACCGCTGGAAAGACACGACTACTAGTTTGTGTTGCCTCAGCCTTACACAGGCTATGGCACTCGGTAAAATAAAATATTTAATTTGGGAGGGCTTTGAGAAAGGAGCTTTCTTGCCAGTGGGTATTCCATCCTTATTTACTTTGAAATGCAGGAAGGAGTATGACACAAGACAGTTTGGAGAATTGTGGCCTAGAAAGATTCTTTCCTGCTCACCAAAGGCAAGTGTCTGTAGACTAAACCATCAGGAAACCAGCTGGAGAGGGTCTGATGTTATGAAGAGACAAAAAGGTGTGTGTTAAGTCAGACCTTAAAGGGACATGAATCAAGATCATGTAGCGTCTTCACTCAGGATCAGTCTTTGTCATCACTGCTTCTTTGTTGCATTGGTTATTTTTTGCTTTTGAATATACCCATCTGTTTAATTTTGCATGTTTATTATCCAAGTTTCTTGCTCCTCTGGTGAACGATACACCTTCATCAGTAAGCACCATGCTGCGCCCGCTGCCGAGCATATCTTATAACCAACAGTTAAAAGGCTGGAAGAAACTGTGGTAGGAGGGTAGTAATTTAATAGGGAGTCAATTTGAACTGATGGCAGAGACTGCAGTGCTGTGTTGGCACTGAAATGCTCAAAGTGAGCCGCAGTCAGTTACAGTTTGTTCAAGGGGGGCTTCTCAAGTCTGTGCAGTCTTATTCTTTTTTTTATTTTTATTTTTGAAATTGTGCCCCTTTAAAACAACTGCCATGAAATTGAATAGTGTGTTTATGTGCTGCTTAACAGGCCTAATGCCAAGCCTGCCACCTCGAGCTTGTCAACATCTCTCCTTGTCATTTCCTCCAACCCAATATTCCTTAAACATCTGTCAAACCCATAAACCAATTTCCCCAACACACACACACGCGTGCACACACACACACAGACGCTGTCCCTTCTTTCATATTTGGCAGTAAAGTCACTGTTGCATTACACTAATCACTCTAGGGATGCCAGTCTGTTTTTTTTTTCCTCTTTCTACTGAGACCTATTTTTCAAGCCTCTTCTGCTGGCTGAGCAGAGAAACAGCCTTTTAATCAGGCTATTATCAAATTTCAGTGAAGGCACAGAATTAATTTCAGTGCAAATCACGATTATTATCACGCAGATTAATGCACAGGAATACGCATTAACGGCTATTATTTTATCTTTTAATTAATCAGGAACACACAAGCAAATATCCAGATGTACATTATTCAGGGTGAAAACAAATGTGAGTAGCTTATGCAACACCTGCCATCACAAATAAAAGGTGGTGAACGCAACGCCGGCGAGACACACAAATGCAGTGGCTTGTTCATTTCAAGCATAAAAGGAGCTGAACGCACAATGCTGTGATGACCTTTGGTTGTCCAAAGGGAGACATGTCTGCCATAATTTTTTTATTTGAAATGCGAGCCATGTTGACAGATGGATATTAGCATTTAAATTAAAGCTCTGTTTAACAGCCTTTTGTGTTTTAGAATTTAACTTTCCTTATATTTGATGGAATGGGTTAGAGCTGAAACAATTAACTGACTGACTAGCGTATTAACAGAACAAACTATCATCTGCTTGTTAGTTTATGTGGAAAATAAAGCTGAAGTTACTTTCAGCTGCTCCTTTGCCACAAGGGGTTAGCACAGCGGGAGGCTCCGCGTGTTTGATTTGGCAGAGTTTTTCCCTGACACCATTGTAGGCACTAGCTTATGTGGAAAATATTGGCATTAAGTGTAGAATCAGTGTAATCAGTGTCTTTCTTTTTAAAAAAAGACACTGATTACACTAGGCAGTAAAGTCACTAAAAGCAGTGACTTTACTGCCAAACTGCAGCACTCTCAAGACGGTGCTAAAAAGCTGAGCGACACTAAAGATGGCAGTCTTCAGTTTTCCTTTTCATAGATGTCTTTGCTTGTTTAAGGAATAAAATGCTCAGAAACACGCCCCAAGGTTAAATGCTTTTTGTAACAATGACAGCAGGCAGAAACAGAGAGCCCTGACTGTCCTCAGTAACCCCTCACAAGTGGTGCCCTAACTACTGGGCGCTGCACAGCTGCTTTGGGCTGGCATGACTTTAAATGCCTGAGAATCAGCAGAGCTGCAATCCACACAACCATCTAAGAGTTTCATCACACTGCAACCCACCCATGCATAACTAGTTTAAGTATAATATCTATAAAGAGCGCTTTGATGCTGAATCTTTGATCAGTCCGATTGTTTTAGAGTCCAAAAATGAAAAAAAAAGATTGGTTAAAAACTTATGTCTGTACAACAGTTTAAATCCCAGTGACACACTATATGGACAAAAGCACTGGGGCTCCTACACATTACACTTATAGGAGCTGCTCAGCCATGGAAACCCATGCCATGAAGCTCCTGGTCTACAGTTTTTGTGCTGATCTTAATGCCTGAGGAGGTTTGGAACTTTGTTGTTAATTTCATTAACTTAATAACTGCAGACAATCCCCAAAACAAAAATGGTTTAACAGGTGGAGGCCACTGACATTTTCCCCTCCTCGTCTTTTCTTTTTTGTCACTCTTTTTGCCTTTGGCTAAGATCAGTGTCACTACTAGTAGCACAAGGTGATACCTGGACCCTACAGAGGTTGTACAGGTGGTCCAACTCCTCCATGATGGTACATTGATACGTGCCATTGCCAGAAGGTTTGCTGTGTCTCACAACACAGTCTGAAGATCATGGAGGAGGTTCCACGAAGACAGGCAGTTACTCTAGGAGAGCTGGACAGGGCTGTAGAAGGTCCTTAACCCATCAGCAGGACTGGTGTCTGCTCCTTTGTGTAACCTTACTGCTATTAGGTATCAGGATGTAATCCTTGGACTTATTGTCACACCCTACGCTGGTGCAGTGGGTCCTGGGTATGATGGGCCCTGCTCAGCCTCATGTGGCAAGAGTATTTAGGCAGTTCCTGGAGGATGAAGGAATTGATACCACTGATATCACCTTGCCTAAATCCAATAGAACATCTCTGACACATGGGATGTTCTAATGATACACCATTCATTGTCTCACGGAGCATGCCCCGCATTGTCAGGCATGCATACAAGCATGTAGGGGCCATACAAACTACTGAGTACCATTTTGAGTTGATGCAGTGAAATGTCAGGAAAAAATGGACTATACCTGCTGCATCATTTTTTCACTTTGATTTTCAGGGTGTCTTTTAATTCAGCCCCCTGTAAGTTGATACTTATAATTTCCATCAAACCATGTTATAGGTTCAGATCATTTTATAAAACAAGGAACAAACGTACAACTCTTATTTTACTTGCAAGGGAAGCCGTCCTCTGTGTCCCTCAGGACACAAAGGAGGGATCTTCACCGAGCCGCTGCCTCCCGCAGCCTTTATTCACACATGCATACTATAAAAATCACGTGAGGCCACAAACCTCCAGTTACAGCATACAGTCAGCAACATTCCTATCGTTTACCATATATGGATGTGTGCTTACGCGTATGTGCATGACGTACGTGACTTACATGTGTGCACGTTCGTGTACGTGTGTGTGTGTGCTGTGGGGGATACGTTTGTATGGAGGATGTGAACAGATTTGCAGTTCCTTCGAAAGCTCCTTTAAAAGTATCACAAACATATCCCCATCAGAATAAAAGAAGCCACAGTAACTTATGAAAACATTAGATATGATAACTCATAGGAAACCATAATAAAGGTTCACATAAGTCCAACACAACCCTAGTCCACCTTTCGATCTGGGCATTTCCAAAATGGATCTTTTCGTTTGAGGGCTGGATTTATTCCAAATAAATGTAGAAATATGGCTGTCAAGATCTCTAAACATGGATTTAGGTATAAAAAAAGGAATCATCTGAAACAGATATAGTAAGTGCGGGAGTACAGTCATTTTAATTATATTGACCCTGCCTGTGAGAGAGATGGGGAGGGATGACCATTTTACTAAATCTAGCTTGGCGTTATCTAGGAACTTTTTTAAGTTATGGATCTATAAGTCCTTATATGAACGTGTCACAGTGACGCCCAAATAATTAAATGAATTTAATTCTAATTTAAAAGGAAGGTTGTCGTAGTTAAGCTCTTGGGCCAACTGATTGACCGGGAATAGGAGACTTTTGGAAAAGTTAAATATATATCCAGAAAAACGGCCAAAACTATGAAGTAAGTTTATGATTTGTGGTAAGGAGTTTGTTAGGTCTGCTATGTAAAGCAGCAGGTCTTCCGCATAAAGAGAAACTTTATGGCAAGAGTCACCTCTTGAAATCCCTACAATTTTGTTGTCGGCTCTAAGGGCTAGTGGTTCGATTGCAATATTGAATAAGTAAGGAGATAGGCTGTGGCCTTATCTAACACCACGATGCAGATTAAAGTAATTAGAACAGTCAAAGCTGGTGCGAACCGATCCAGTAGGAGAGGTGTAAAGCAGCCTGATCGAGGATGTAAATGACGGGCCAAAGCCGAATCTGTCCAAAACTGAGGAAAGATAATTCCATTCAATACGATCAAAAGCTTTCACTGCATCAAGAGAGAGCACAGTTTCTGCATGAACATTGGAGTGAGAGGAATAGATCACATTAAATTAATAGGCACTACATTCTAAAGGATCTTTATCTTTTTTATGACTGAGATTACCGCTTGTGTCATTGTTTCAGGCAGTTTCTGAAGGAGCAATGCTTCCTGATAGACGGAGCATAATAGAGGAGCGAGCCCAGATGCAAAAGTTTTAAAAAACTCGATGGGGAACCCCATGTCTGCATTGGTCTCTGAAGAATACAGGTTCAAGTAAAACTGCCTGAAGCACTCGTTAATTGTTTTGGGGTTGGTAGAGGTCACATTAGGTACCACACGGCTCTCTGGAATAGCATTATTAGCTATTGTTTGTTTAAGCTGATGGGAGAGAAGATTATTTGTCTTGTCACCATGTTCACAGAATATTTGTCTGGATTTGAATAGAAGCCGTTCCGTATGCTTGATTGACAGGTTGTTAAATTCCGTTTGCAGCAGAAGTCGCTCCTTATATAGTTCCGGCTTATGGTTAATGGATAGTTTTTTATTAATATCCGCAATTTGCATAGATAACTCTGAAAGATGGCTTGTCCGTTTCCTGTTCTCATAGACTGAATAGGAAATTATCTGGCCTCGAAGGAAAGCTTTCAGAGATTCCCACACCGTAGCGTACAACATTCCTGGAGTCAAATTAGTGTCCAGAAAAACCTCGATTTGAGTGTTCAGAAATTTTATGAATTTGTCACTGGACAACAACACTGAATTAAAATACCAGGTGTGCTTTGGTGTAATGCAGTTGAGGAAACCCATTTCTAGCTGAACTGGGCTGTGGTCAGAAATAACAATGTTGTGGTATTGGCAGTCCTTCACAAAATGAAGACATCCGCTGTCAAGCAAAAACAAGTCGATGCTAAAATGGAGTTGAATTGAGAACATTTAGGAACGGATTTTAAATGTATTGGTGAAATACAAAACTCTAAATCATAATCGAGGTTCCCTTTAAAAGAAAGCAACAATTGGCCGATTAAACCTGCAAAGACTTGGCTAACTGCTTGAAGAAGTATATCAGAGAGATGGCAGCTACAAGAATGTTCTCCACTGAACCATCCAATGTGTACTCTTAGTTGCAGAAGAACAATATGAGAACAGTCTCCCCACCAAGACAAAGCAATACTGAAGAGCATATGGCAGAAGGATGCAACACTCAACAACAATGCTCAGTGGCTAGTGAATCTAAGAGCAGAACATAGCTTGAATGGGAAATCAACACCTCAACTGCAAGTCATATGATAACCTGATAGCATAATAAGCTGGCCAACTGTGAAATCATAATAATGGTGGATTGAAAGACAGCACAGAGACACTGATCATGGCAGCATAGGAACAAGCTCTACAACACCAGGCAAGACACCAGCTGCAGGCTGTGCAAACATGCCTGAGACAATCCAGCACACAACAGCAGGGTGCAAGATGCTAGCAGGCAGAGCATACATGGAACTCCATAACCAAGTGGCTGGCATAGCATACAGGCTCATATGTGTTGAGTATGGCCTGGAAGACCTGGGGTCAAAATAGGATTGGTTGAGAATGAATGAGCTAAGATCCTGTAGGACTTCCAGATACAGACTGGCAAACTGGTGATGGCTAACCAACTAGAAATAGTAGTGGTGGACAAGCAGAGGAAGAAGGCTTTAGTGACAGATGCAGCAATACCGAGTGATAGCAACATCACGAAGAATGAACATGAAAAAGCGCAATAAAAACCAAGGACTGAGAGACGAGCTAGAGAAGATGTGGAAGGTTAAGGCAACAGTGGCCCACTCGTGGCAGTGATCCCAAATAACATCCGTGATCTCTGTCCAGAAGAGCACAGTCCTAGGAACAGCTATGATATTGAACAAGACCCTCAAGCTCCCGGGCCTCTGGTAGAGGACCCAAGCTTGAAGCACAAAGATCGTCAGAAGGTCAAGTGGGAATATAACTCTTTCATCCATCTATCGATTCTTCTGCTTATCCAATTCAGGATCATGGGGAGCCTATCCCAGCAGTCATACATATTTGAAAAAAATTAGAAGTAATTTAAATGAAAACAATATTACAATGGTGGACAGTATTCAGGAAAGTGAGTAATCTTGAGTTGTGACTGACATAGATAGAACCTGTTTTCATGAGTTGTGCCATTTACTGTAAGTGAGAAGTCCAGCAACACAGTAACAAATATATTTAGTAGTGAAGCACACATAGAAACAATAGCACTGTATAAAAACAGTTATAAAGGCTAATGTGGGTGGAGAAATGTGAGAATTACTTTTCTGCTGTGAGAAATGCGCCAAAGCAACTGTGAAAAACTGCAAACAGATAAAAGATATGGAGTTGATTCCTAGTATTGAACTTGCATTTAGTAACTTTTCACCTGAACTCTAAATATTACCCAAATAGCAAAGTGATCCACCCCGGATGTAACAGAGACTCTGCATTAAGGATCTGAAATGGATCCTGTCATTTCCCTGCTCATCCAGGGTGGATCCATTCTGTATCCATTTATTTAACACATCATCCAGCTCGGAGCCATTTCGGATTCATTCATGTTCCAAGCTTATCCGGCCCAGATTGCCAGGAACATTCCACTAGTACCTACTCAGCGCGACTCGACTCAACTCAGCTTGTTTGTTTTGTTTCCGTTACAATTGCGTACCACCTCACTGTGGGTGGAGTCGATATAGCAACACGGACAGAAGTCACTTGACGTAATTTATATGCGACTCAATTGCTGTTCAAAGGCTGTTAGCTTGGAGACCTCCTGATACACTCTTATTTCTTGTCTGCCACCAAGCAGGTGGTGGTTTGTTTGTCTCCATTTCCCTTGCTGTTGGGTTTTAAAAATCGCACATTTGATTCTGTTGAAGGTTGAATTGTTCTCATGACTCAGCTAGTGACGACACTTCCCAGCCAATCAGTGGCATGCTGTTCTTCGACGCCATGCTTTCAGATCACTTGCAACACTGGCTGAATGGGTACCAGTACCTCGTACCAGGACCTAATGGAAAATGCTACAAATCGTACTGAGTCACGCAGAGTAGGTACTAGTGGAAACGGGGGATAACAAAGGCTAACAGTGTGCTAACACCTGTGCTTATGGGCAGAAAAAGGTCAGGATAGCCTCAACAGCTCATCTCAGTATCACTGACACTGGTCAGTTTTCCAGCCTCCTCCAGAGTAAACACAACGCTTCACACCAGGCAGCAGCAGTATTCACCACGCAGAATATTTAACTGACAAACATTTGTTTGTTTTTTCTGATCTACTGCTAAATGTTGACATTATTCAAATATGTTAAAATATGTGTACAAAAATGTTTTTATACACAAACAGCAGCAGATACACTCAGTACGCTGTTTTTAGTTAAACGTTAAAGTGTAAAAGTGGGTTTAAATTAATAATGCTGTGGCTGTCAGAGAGCCATCATCTATCAGTGAAGGCTAAGATTAGATCAGCTTATAAATCTTTACACTGGGAACATTAAAACAAATTTGTTGTTTTTGTTTTGAAATCTTATGAAGCATTTTTAATCCTGTAAAGCAGAAATAATGAAATCCTCAATAAAAAGGTGAGGCTGTTGCAGCCCATCAATGTGATGTTTACTGAACAATGCCTTTAAAATTAAACAACCATAAACTGTGGCAAAAATCTTATTAATTTTAAGCATTTTAACTTTAACATAGTTCAAGACATTTAGACATCACTTTTGGGCAATTAAACTCAAAATCATTATTTGCAATTGAGATGAGCAAAACTAAGGAAACCAGTCAGGCTGTCTTAAATTCCTGTTTTGGAGTTATAAAATGTCCTCATACATCCCACCCACTCCACAGAAAGAGTGTAAATGTGTGGGAACAACTGAGAGCTGTGTTTGACTCACCGAGCAAGAAACTGTTTCACCTTCTGGGACATAAATCACTGCTTCATCTGTTAGTCCAGTCTTTAGGAAATGCCAGAGTTTTCACATGTCTAACAAAAAGCTCTGGCACCATGAAGTCCAAATCTGTTTACATCAAGTAGCAGTAGATTCATCTTCTTGGACAGGGACAGCAGCACATCTCAGGTGTCCTATCTGCCGCAGGTTTAAGGCTTTAGGATGCCATCAGTGGCAGACTGGGAAACACGCTCACTGATGTCTAATTAGATGTCAGTAAAATGTGTAACCACTGAACTTGATAATCCTGCACTGAAAACCCTGGAAAGCCGTTGCAGCAAAAAGGTTATTTTTTTCTTACATATTAACAAGTGCAACATAAAAAATGAAGTCACAGAGTCACCATAAACTGTCATGAACCGCTGCATAGAAGGCAGGAATTGAATCCTAATGCAGACTCTGAGACAAGCCCAAACTTAGAAATACGCAGCTATATTTTGCTGCTAAACTCAAGGAAGGCATCCAGACTGGATAGCAAGGCATGAGAGGAGAGAAAGCTAAGAATTAAACAGAGACAACAGAATCTGAAAGAGCAGAACAGAAAGAGAGGCTTACAGACCCAGGACCACGACAGAAACATGCACAGGCACATCAGGACCTGCTTAAAGCTCTGCTGGAGGACGTTCTGCTGCTTGCTGGAAAAACTTGAGTCTGATGTGACTTTGTAGTTTTTTAGAAACCCGGCTCATGGACCACTGCAGTGGTCTCAATCAAATAATTAGCATGACCGTTTTTTATGTAGTCAGGTTATAGTCAGTTTAGTCACAGCATTGCTAAGTGGCTTCAGATTGTTTTACACATGACTTACACGGGAGGAACGTCTTCGATGCATACAGCGGATTTTTTTTTTCCCAAATTCTTCCCGTTCTTCCTCCAACATCTTCAAAGAAAGGGGAGCCAGGGAGGAAATCTACAGTGGAGAGCAGAGAGGGAGAACAGATTTTTATTTCGCATCATCATGTAACACATACAATAAATAATGTGTTATATTACACACAAAAACACAAGGGTGTGTTCCTTTTGATTAGGGTACCAAGCACCGATTTTACAAGATAAAAATACAGTGAGGTTCTTAATGATTCTGTATCACGTTCAATAGTTGATCATTTCCTCACATAAATGTGCTGACTCAGCAACACTTATTTGCATTTATCAGACATGTGAGACTCACAGTAAAACGTGCTAACTGAATCTGATTGCTAGCTGCCTTCTTTTTTACAGTATATATTTTAAAAAGCTTCATTTACTAAAGCATGAAATACAATTGTGTTTGTCAAATGGGCAGAAAGACACAGACACCAGCGAGGTGACACAGACTCACAACCCTCACTACAGGCAGCTCTTCCTTAAGGTTGGTTACAACACGAGCAGCAACGCCTATAAAGTTAAAAAATTAATAAAAAAGATGACGACACCTGTGATCAGAGCGCATCCTCCTTTTCCCTTCTGGCTCCTTCATGGTCATCCACCAGTTAATAATTCAATCAGGATGATTTTATGGCCAAAATATAATCAACTATCTGCCAAAACTGGGGCTCAAACTGAAATAACTACTGAACTGATGAGACCCACTTTAATCTGATGGATGGTGAATCTGGAGAATAGAAACAGGCTTAACTTTACCTGCAGTCAGTCCTGGAGAGGGTCAATAAAGTTCTTAATGTGCTCAGCCTGGAGTAACGGCAACTACCGGGACAGGTAACCAAATCATGTTTGCTCAGGGGCTCCTGTGGAGCTGGCTGTAGGCTGGCTGTATCTGTCCCAGGGTCTTTTGCTATTTGGGGAGGTCTAAAGAGATGTGGATGCAAGTATTGTATTGAGATGTATTTGAATTCTTAAATTAAGAAGAATAAAATTGTAACACATTTTTTTGAAACTGGGAAATATTGAGAGATGTTGAGAAATACTTCCTCAGATATGGAGGGAATAGAAAGTGTTAAGTGTGTGTATACTGTTTTTATCTGTGGGATTTCAGCTGATGGGTGTTATACAGCTGAACTGTGAGGCTGAAGGTTTTCTATATTTTTTGTATTGATAACAAATAACATGAAAATGCCATAAGCAGGAGTGTATTGACAAATATTGCCTACATTGCCATATTATAAGTCTTATTCATTTGTACCATTGAGTCCCATTGACATCAAGAAAACAGGAAACCAGCAGCCCTGTAACGTTAGGATAGAGGAAGCCAGAGTGAACTGGGCCCAATTTTCAATTTATTTAATTTAGAAACAATAAAATGTTTTCAACAGATTGAAATGCTGATTGATATACAAATCTATCTTGTAGGTATTTTAATCACAGGCAGTTGACCTGATTGGTGCTATATTGTGTTTCATTGCTTAATAAATTGTAATAAATTGAGTTGACATAATTAGATTTAGTAAGTCCAACAACAAGTCCAGTGCTATGATTACCTTGTTCCAGAATGATGGGAATGTGACTGCTGATGGAAGTAGTAGGATGAATTCTTAAGTCTATACTCACTGCTTAGATTCAGCCAGTGCTGCAAAACTGATCAGACACTGGTGCACAGTGCACATGGATAATGACCCAAAGCACACTGCAAGATTTGGCAGAATGAGCAAACAGTAAAGTCTGCAGCGGTAAATGTAAATTTTCTGGAGGAGAGTTTCGTCCAGTCCTTTGTAATATTGAAAGTAACTAAATGTCCACAGAGCTTCAGTTGTTTTTGACATAAGCATACTGAATCAAAGCCACAGATTTTTCTTTAGACATTTCTGATATTTTTACCTTCTTAAATGACTCAAACACCTGAGCAGGTAAAGTTGTTTTGGTTTTATTATTTTCAATCTTTTAATATCAGGTGCAGTAGGTTCTGTCAAACTGGCAGTAAGTACATGCAAAGAGTGGATTTTGAAACTAAATGTGACTAAACACAAACTGTGTAGCTGTCGCTGATGAAGAGGTTTTTGCTTCTAAATGTTGTTCCTCTACTTGGCAGATTTCTTTTCACAGGAACAATGCTCTTGTGTGGAAACATTTTAGCACTTTATTAGAGTATCCATTACCCATCTGCCTGTTCCAGTCTCATGCTCTTTAAACGCCGGCTTGTCCTTCAAATCATTCTCCAGGCATTGTGGTAATATTGTTCAGAGTTGTTAGCCTCGATTTGCTAACTTTTCAAGTGTATTTTTTTCCTTTTGCACAAACCTGAGGCTATTCCGCTCTCCCTCTGCCTCAGCTCCTCCCGCAGCCCGCCTCCCTTCAGAGTTTCTCTTTGGCATATTGTTGGACTTGCTATTAAAATGCTTAAACCATTCTTGTGGTGTCTTGCTTTTAGAGGCATTCAGAATAATATCCGTATTAATTTCTGAATGTAAAATACAACTATTTCTATTTTCTCATTTCATATTCTTTTGGGGAAACGCTTAAAATTGCGGGGCGAGAGATCAAACCTGCGGGTCTCCGGCAGGTTGCGCTCTGCCCGCGCGTCTCTGCACACGCCCCGGCCTCGTCGAGAGCGCGCGGCTCGCGCAGCAGCAGCGAAGCGGGGCCGCGGATCGGATCGAAGCGGACATTCTGCAGTCAGTGTCGGAGGGCTCTGCTGGTGTGGATGGGATCGAGTTGGACGGACTTTTTCACCGGGTTATTCTGCAGCGTCGCCGGGTGAGTTCCGCGGGAAACCGCACATCGAGCTCAGCTGGCGAAGTTAGGGTGGGTGGACAAAGGTGCGATCTGAATGCGGCGAACGGCTCTCGAAAGCCGGCAGTGCATTTTCTTTTATTCTTACTTGAAGACAGAGAGGGATGATGTGGTGACATGAGCCGTGCTACATCTGTTATAATGCTGCTGTGCGTGCTGTGCTGCAGCTCCGTGGCTTTACGCAGAGTAAGTGCGCGCTGCCACACGGCATGGAGGGAAAACGCTGTGGTGACTGCTGATGATCCGCGGGCTGCGGGCTCCACATTCAGCAGTACGGGACAGCTGTAGGTCCAATCTCTGCTGCAGCCAACCGGACCTGATCGCTGTGTAACTGTCATTGCTTTCTCCTTGCGTTACGACCTGCATTATGAAACACGGGCTGAGCGCTGGATAGCGATGGGTAGCATTTCGCTTGCTTTCTCCGTGTCGCAGACTCTCTACTGGGACAAGCGCAGCTGTATGTTATTGATTATGCATCTGATACAACAACTTTAATATTTGCATTAGAAAACACACACACACACACACACACACACACACACACACACATATATATATATATATATATATATATGTGTGGTTTGTAACCTGAATACATTTTAAATTAAACTGAATAT
>VUQJ01014774.1:17662-30378 GCA_015108635.1 Andinoacara biseriatus | reverse complement strand
GTCTACATACAAAAGCAGACACACAGCATAAATGCATGCTTTATAATCTACATGCAGAAATGAATAGGTCGCCTATGTTTAATTAAATTTCCCACCTTCATCTGTTAATAGCTTCCCCAGAGTGCTTAATCTGCACATTCCAAGCAATGTAGTTCTGGTTAATTATTTGACTTAACTTTTAATTTCTATAACCTATTATGATGATTACAATCATTAAGAGGTTTAAAAAGAACACAGACGCCATGTGATGTTATCACATTTTAGGGCATTGGTTTGAAATAAAACCCGAGTGCACCGGTTTAAGTTCTCCTTTTAGTCAATGCTCTTTTTAGCTGCAACCTATAAGCACATGTCCCACAATAAGAAAGATAAAGAGGAGAGAATATTAAAAATGAGTGACTATATTCCTAACCAGGCATAAATTATTAGGTGGAGAGAACCTGAAAACATGCATTACACAATAAAAATGCAAACTCAGAAAAATCGAAAACCCCAAAGTTTACTAAAAAAAACAACAAATTTACTAGCAACAACTAGGGCTGCGCCATATCATATCATTCACCATAATACCAGTAAAAAATCTTGCCTGCGAAAATAAATTATATCATGATATGCTAATTTCATGGCGCAAATACATCACCCCACCACGCAGCGGATTATAATCACGTGGGTCATGCAGTGTTGCCAATTTAGTGACTTTTTTGCTAGATTTTTTTTTTTTTTTCGCAAAAAGCGACTAGCGACAAATGTAGCTAGTTTTTCCTGTGACGTCAGAGTTCTAGAAACCTGGAATCCTCCGCTGTCGCCATGTTTTGTGTCTTCATACTTCGTCCGCTCTTACACTTTGGCGTCTCCCAGAGTACCTGGCTGTTGGGTTGTACCATAGGTCACATGACCTTAACAACGTAAGTGAGTCTTTTTCATGTGTTCGTGATGCAGCCGGCAGACACGTAGATGCCTTATTGAGCAGGTGGACCCATTGCTGTAATACGTCGGTGCATATTTCTATGGATTTAATGCGATAGCGAGAAACTTTCTGACTGAAGGATGGAATTTTGTTCATTTAGTCTGTTTACATGTTTTGTTATTTGCACAGAGTACTGGCTGTACAGGAGTACACACAGGAGGAAGTACTTTGGTGAAGTCTACTTCACTGCAGACTGTGAATGTTTTGTTATGGAGGAAAAAAGCATTAATTTATTTGAAAAGCATTATTATTTAACTATGCCAATAGTTTATTTTGAGCAATTTCTCAAGTACATCTACAGCTGAATATTTTTTTTTTTAAAAAGTGTCCGTGTGACTCAGAAGTGCCTTTTTGTTTATACCTTTTGGAAAGAAAAAATATATCGTATATATATCGTATAGCGCCATTCAGCTAAAAAGTATTGCGATATTAGTTTTGGTCCATATCACCCAGCCCTGGCAACAACAAATATAAAGCGCCGCACAACAAGTTTTTATTTTAGCATAGTGGCAGTACAGTAGCCAGTACTAGTGTGTCATTTTAACAAAGCAGAAGTGCTGCAGTAATGCTATCTGGGATACCTATTGTAAAAAAACAACGATGCAACTTTTTTTCTGGTCCTAATACAGATATACTGTAGATGCCTTGGCTTTTGGATATCAAGTGCTGATCTGACACCAGTGTTAAATTATTGAGCTGTAGTTCTCATTGTGAGAAAACAGCTGGGTCAAAAGAAGTTAACATTGAAAAAAGCATCAAAATTGCAGTACATAAAGTTGTGTAATGGGCCACATTAATGTTGCATGCCTCTGTCAGCCAGCTAATATGCAATTCACATTAATGTTCTCTCCACAAATGTAGGAAAGACAGTAATAGCTAGCCACAGGGCTGGACTGGGGCAAAAATTTTGTGTGCTTTTTAAAACTCAAGAGGCTACAAATTCAAACTACTGTGAAGCCTTTCAACACACCTTTAACCTAAACATCTAAGATGCTATGATGTAGCCTAAAATGGACACTTGCTGCTCATCCAACACTTCTCGCCCTTGACCGTTTGGTATTTTATCAGATTAAGGTGCTGTGGCTGCTATATTTTGGGACGTATGCAAATACCAATAAATATTGATACTAATCAATCGTCACTGCTCATCATTCCCATGTTATACATCCTGTATAATGACAATAAAGGCATTCTATTCTGTTCTATTCTATCTGTCTGTGATCTTTACACACGCTTCGGTTTCTCCACGTTGCCTCTCCTTTAACACTGAAACTAGCGGAGTTACAGGAGGCCATGCAGAGAAAGGGCGGGACCGCTTTCGTCCTGTTTCCTGATTGGTTCAGTGTCTATATTTGGAGATGGGCCAATGGGCCGCCCATCTTAGAAAAAAAAGGGAGGAAAAAACGGGCCAATGCCTGGTACGCCTGATTACCAGTCCAGCCCTGGCTAGCCAACAAAGATTAGTGTCACCAGTTCAGTTCCTGACCAAATATGCAATATGGTCCCAAGTCTTGAGTTACAGAACATCATGATGCCACAGTAAAATTTTGTCCATTAACCCTTTGCATAAATTTTCCACATTCCTGTACTAGTCTGGAAAACGAAATAATCAAGCAGAGGAGAAAAATCTGGAACTTATAAAATTCGTCTTCTTCACCAACACACATGTATGCACATACACACAGCGCAACGCCAGCGCAGCAGGCCATGCATTGTCCAATCCCTTTCTCTCTATCTTGGCACACAGTACTGCCTAAGGCCATGCATGCTGACACTGAAGCATCTGGAGTTGTTCACAAGGGGATGCCCACTCTACCACTTTAGACTCTGTTATCACAAAGCACAAAATAGAAAGAAAGGGGGAAAAAAACAGCTGTGTGGGAGGTAAAATTAATGTGTCTGGAGAACAGGCATGGCTGGACTCTGTCTCCTCCAGGACCTGAGAAGGCTTAATCTTACTGCAACATCTGGCAGAGGCTGGGCAGGCAGAGGGAACATCAAGGCATCCTACTGTCTTCAGGCTTCTAAGCAATTCCTCAACAGTAGACATTTAGTTGCATTTTATCCACACTGTCACTGGTCAACTTGTACTGTGACTTTGTGGGTCTGTGTTTGTTTATTTGCTGTGTATTCTATTTGCCTGATTATGAGGAATAAGCTAGTCAGTATTCTTCCAACCTTGTTCGAGCACTGAATGAAGGTAAATATGAAGATATATGCATCTGCATATACTGCACTTCTCTTGCACCGTCTCCCTATTTATATAGTAGACACTACAATAATACATGAATGTGCAAAAGTGGTCGGGCAGTTAGCCGGACATACTCAGTATAACATCTGTAACTGGAATTTGAATATAGATTATCTACAAGCATTATTTGTTCCGGAGAATAAAATAAATCTAGGTTAATACCACAATGACATCAGTACATGTAATATTTGCTTTCCTGTGTTTTCTTCTGTGTGTCTCTGTCTCTCTCTCTCTCACACACACACACACACACCCCCACACACACACACTTTTAGAAAAAATGTTCTTCTATTATTTTTGTTTTATTTCTCCTGAGCAAACAAGAACACAATCCATAATCTGGTTTGGATGATCCAAAGTAATCTCCTATAACTACAGGCCCAACTTAAATCTATAATCCTGTATCTCTAGCCAACACCGAACCATTCATTATGTTGGAGAAAAGTAGTTACTCCCCTTCCCCAGGGGTGAGCTTAAGTTGAAAGGCCGCGTGACCCGGAGAGAAATGATCATTTGTCATGATCAGATTGTTTAACATCAGCATGGGCAACTCAGAGGAAAGCAAGCAGCTCGCTCAGTCTCTGAGGTCAGATGTAGATTTTTTACAGTCCATGTGAACATGAGCTATTTTTCTCTCAGCCATGTTCATGGTCATGGATATGGTCGATTATTTCTACACTTTTCAACAATTGTCTTTCACATTCAAACAGTCAGGTAAAAAGTGACAGGATAATGCTCCTATACTATTTGTTTGTGAACAATCCAACACAATCTTGTTCCCTGTGTTTAATGCCTGCACACCAGAGGTTACCAGATTGTGTGCCATGTGTGGCCATATTTGTTATGCTCAGACCAAATGCCACAAAAGGTCTGGCAAAAGTGACAATACAATCAAAAGGATAATTGACAACATGGAGAAAATTTTGCACAGATATAGATTGTCTCTTAGCTTTCCTCTGATGAGCACAATGTCATAATCTACATCACAGACCACCACCAGCCTTCAACTTTATTTCCATTTCTTTATTAACTTCTACAGAAAACCTCTGCACCGGACGATGAGCTAAAATTGCCCTTACATAATGAAACAATATATCATACACGCAGTCACCTATGGGAGGCGGTGCTAGGATATGAGTACACTGATGGCCTAACATGGCTGATTTACCTGTAAAACAGGTCAGTGTTGCTGGCACATCATCAATCGAGGACCAACAGTGTAAGAGCGAGGGCCACCAACCACCTTTCCAGGGGCACTGGTCTCCCCGGGACTTTCTGTATCATCAATCTCAACCAACCTTTTAACACATGGTCACCAACACTAATTATAGCAAGTGAAGTCACAGGGAAACCCTAAAAATAGCAGAGAGAGGAATTCAGATGCACAGACTTTGGTATTAGAGACAATGCAGCACTAAATGAATCTATCAGTCCTATTGATACACAATACACTGGGTACTGGAAACTCCTTTTTTTTAAATTAAAGTGCCTGAAAAGCACAAATTAATTGAGGTCTTAGCATTTCCAATTTAAAGCTTCTCGTTTTAAAAAGGATCTAAATAAAACTGAGTATCCTGACCCTCGAGTATATTTATAAGTGAATATTAAACTCCAAGGCTTTTTAAATTCTTCAAAACTGAAAGGACCTTTTATATATATTAGGGTCACAGTACTACAACAAATATTTAGACCTCTAAACAAGGATGTTTCCCTCTCAAATGATTAGGATTCAACATAATTGGCTGGGTAAGCATCCTTTTAAAGAAACATCAGAAAGAATACTTGAAATCAGTAGTGAAACTACAGATGCTTACCAGGGTAACCTGACATTGCTGCGAAAAGAATGTAACAGTCCAGATTATTTGCTTTTGTGAAATAGTTAGCACTGCAACTTAGTTAACGCAAGTTCCCACAGTTCCTTCAGGGGAGTCAACCCTGCCTTGAACCACATACAGATACAGGATAAAATTGACTTCGGCTTCCCTCAATTCTGTCGCTCAATCACATTAACATGACATTAACATGATTTTTCTGGATATGAAGTATGTCTTCCAGGTATGCCAGTTATTCATGACTATTGGCCAAACCCAAACCAACAGTGCTGAAATGGTTAACTTGATGTTTCTGTAACTGTTAACCTGAAATTATTGACCTGACTTGTCGAGTGCATGCTGAGAAACTAGTGTCCTGTAATTCGTCTACTACATACTTAAATAGGTCAGCATACTCGTGCTGTCTCCCATCAAAGTTACCGATTACATTTCATTCATTCATAACCTCAAGGCAAAGCATCTTTGCATCTTCATTAAGTACTCGAGATATCCATTCAACTTTCTTAAAAGGGGCTTGTTTGGGCATCTGAAATTAGATTACTTTGTTGCATAGACACAAATACAAGCATAACTGAGATATTTCCATGAAGACATTCAATCAAACCTTTTGTGTCTCTCACCTCACCCTAGACCAACCTGTAGGTACTGCTCTAGCAGACAGTGTTTCTTTAGGAATTGTATGATTACCATCATTTACTGCTGTTTGGAACCTTCCGCCTGACATTTACTCATCAACGGCTTCAATTGTATTCAAACAAGACCTGGTGACAAGAGCACTCACTCACTTATACGCAGACATGTACACACACCGATCCAAAAGGAACAAACACAAAATGTCAGCGTCATGCTGTTCGCAAGCGCACCCATCAAGTACATATCACGCAGGCCCAGATTTCAAATAGAGCCCACTGTTTTAGCTAATAACACCAAGGTGGCAATATGAGTTTCTATGTTTCCAATGTGCCACAAGACAAACATCTCAGGTTCAGAATAAAGATTGAGAACTAACTGCAGCATAACTTTTTCAGCTTTAAAAAAACCTGAAGCTAGAGGGTGTTTGTCATAGTGATTTCCCCTGCTGGATGAGACTCTGTGATAGGTAATCCATCACCTCAAACTCAGTAAAGAGGAAATGCAACAACAAAACATGCAAATACAAACACACGCGCGAGCGCACACACACACACACACACACACACACACACACACACACACACCACACACGTTCGGGTGCATATTCAAAAAAGCCTGTTTTTGTCAGTTTGAGCGTCTGATTTAACTGAAAAAACAGATCCACTCATCCAGTGAGTGAACCTCTTCCACTGCACAGTGGAGGAAAGCCACATTCTGCAGAAAAACCAGCAGAGACTGATCTGTCCTCTTTTCTGGCGACATATACAAACACATTTATATCCATAATGTCTTCTACACTCAGCAGTGTCTCCACACCTTCATGCCCCTACGGATAATGAGGTGCCTTTGAGGCCTAAACCAGCGGACTTTGTTCGCCTTTGTAGGGGACAGGAAAAGAGACAAAAACAGCATCTTGTCATCACCTTGTCGTGGTACCTGAACTTCAACAACCTTGTCCGTAACAGCTGCCTTGACAATTTTCAATTTTCTAGTGAAATGTACAAACATATTCAAATTCTCTATAGATAAACTACAATTCAAAACAAAACAAAATGAAGGACAAGATAAAATAAAAATAAATTAAAAAAAATAAAAAACAGGAAAAGTTTCAGGTGCATATCCATCGCTTTTATTTTATGCAGAAAAAAGTTAATTAGGGCCCCCGGAAGTCACTTATAACCGCAGTCCAAACTGACAATGCCCCTCCACAGAGGGAGGGCAGAAAGCATTGAGAAGCAACCTGAATCAGCATCCATGAGAACATCAAGAGAAGCCATCAGAGGGCCTAAGGAGAAAAACAGTCTTACCTTCAACAGCATATTCTTCAGCTTCAGGGTGCACAGGGGTTGCATGGAAAAGGGAGAGAGAACAGAAAAAAAGCAGAGATGTTATATTTTCAAGCAAATGTCTTCCTATAATTTCATCAGACATGGATAAAACATAAAGTCAACCAATCTCAGATAAATGTACTGGTCTCCTTCTCAGAAATTATAAAGTTAAGTCTTTAATCTGCTGCCTTTCTCAGAAGTCTGCTGATGCCCCAATAAAATTCCACAACTACAGATTCATTTCTTTGGGAAATGTCCAACAGTAATCTCTCAATCAGGATACCATAACTACACTTCTTCTCATACTGAACAGGAACTTTCAGTTAAAAAAAATGACCCCCAAGTGAAAAACAGTGGCTCCTTTTCAATATGCTAATTTATGCTTCCTCATGTTCTTTTTCTTCCTGTGATCTAGAAATTGCACCCTTTCCACCATCATGGAAGATCTAATGCCTTAAATGCACCTCGAGGACAGAGGAGACTGCTGTTGGAGCTTAGCGTGAGGAAACACAAGTGTACCTTAAAGGTAGCTCTTATCAGCTAGCACTTTCACATGTTAGTTGACAGACTTAAGATTAACACTATGGAACTAAGGACTTCTTATTTGGCAGCTTCGGCTCATCTGTTCTTGTCTTTCTCTTTCCCGTATGTGAATAAGGGAAACAAGAAGATACATTAGCATAATGAAAGGCACCCAGTGACTTCTCACACACTTCTGCTAAGTCACTATTCAGCAGCAGTAGAGGTCGGTCTGTAAAGCAAGAAAATAAACCTCTGTGCAGCACGAAAAATCTCATATCCAAAGATGGAGGGCGACCCGAAATGTAAAAAAGCATCGAGCTTGGCACGGACGGCCCCGTGGAGAGCTCGGCATTTTGAGCTGCTGTTGTGGCTGCTGGGCCTTTATGGGGCATTGCTATATTAACTTGTAGCCTGGTTGATAATATTTTAATGTGACTCCAGACTGTACCGGTTCAATGTGTTTTCATTGCACTATTTTATTCAGAGTGGCAGAAGCAATGTACAACAGTGGCAGAAGCAGCATGCACTATCCTCACAGGGATTTGTAGCATAGCAGCCCACAATTTATATAAAGCAAAGAGGCCAAGAAAGTGAAAATGTGCTGACTATACCAGGTTGAGATATCAACTATTTAACACTAATGTTCATCTACATTGCAAGTCACTGGGATGGAGTCCCTATGCATCCCTGGAATTAGTTCAGTGGATTGAGGGAACTGTTACAAGCACTGCCACTTACCATGAAACCAACTTCTAAGAATAAACCTCCCTTTATGTGGAGATAGTTTGATATGCAGTTTAAGAGCTAAAAGGATACCAACGCAGCAATTGAAAGGTCTTCTTGATTGGCAGAGCATCTGCCAAGCTTTAGCATTGGGACGGCATTTTTCTGAAGAAGGGTAGCAGATGTTTATATAATCACTGGCCATGGCCCTGCTTTTCCTCTCTCTCATCTCTGATCATAGCCCATCATCCTTTCTTTCATTGTGTATCCTCACATGTTCCTGCTTATCTTCTGAGCTGAAGTAAAAGGATGTTTGACGTACAGCTGGGGTCATTTATACCATCTCTGGCCATGACTCTGCCTTTGCCCTCCACTCGTCTCTGAACATAGCGCCTCAATCTATTTTCTATGTTATCCCTGTTTCTCTCCATCAAAAAGCTACAGCTGTAACTGCAGCTTGGGTACATAAAGTTTTAGCTCAGTTTCACTGACATAGTGGAAGAAAAGGAGGAGCTGTATTTTTGTTTTTTATTGTTCAGGCACATGACAAGAATCTTGCATATTTTTTCAATACTGGAACTGAAATCACATGGAATGGCACTCTACTGACCCTCTCAACTAATTTTAGAGTATGAATGGCAAGACACGGCTAAAAAAAAATTTTAAAGAACACTTTGAAAACACATCAGATCTCAATGGGGAAAAAACACTGATATATCGGGTAATGTGTAAGGAATGAAAGGATGCCATATGGTTTGCTGGAAATGAAAATTATCAACCTACAGGGGGCTGAGTTAAAAAAAAAAGTGAAAAACGATGCAGCATTTTTGCCATTTTGCCAAAATTTAATTACAGCAACTCAAAATGATACTCAGAAGTTTGTATGGCCCTACATTCTTGTATGCATGCCTGACAATGTCAGGGCACACTCCAAATGAGATGACTAAGTGTTCTCCTCCCAGATCTGGACCAGAGCATCATCCACCTTATGGATAGTCTGAGGTGCAATCTGGTAAATGGACTAGTTCTTATATAGCGCTTTTCTACTCTATCTGAGCACTCAAAGCACATTCACACCCATTCATACAGGCACTTCCATGTTTAATTAAGCTAAGTGCTTTAATTAGCTAACATTCACACACATTCATACTCCAATGCTTGTGTTGGAGAGCAACGCTTGCGTTGGAGAGCAACTTGGAGTTAAATATCTTGCCCATTGGCATGCAGCCCGGAGTAGCCAGGAATCGAACCACCAACCTTCCGATCAGTGGGTGACCTGCTCTACCTCCTGAGCTACAGCCACCCCGTTGGATGGACCAAAACATAATGTCCCAGAAGTGTTCTATTGGATTTAGGTCAGGCAAGCCTAGAGGTGAGTCAATAGTCAATTCCTTTATCTTCCAGAAACTGTCTGCATAGTCTCGACACATGTGGTCGGACATTGTCATGCACCGGGAGGAACCCAGGACCAACTGCACCAGCATAGGGCCTGCTGGAAATCATTTTAAGGCTCTGGCAGTGATCGTCCTGTTCCTCCTTGAACAAAGGCGCAGATACTACTCCTGCTGATGTGTCAAGGACCTTCTACAGCCATGTCTAGCTCTCCTAGAGTATTTGCTGGCCTCCTGGAATCTTCTCCATCCTCTTGAAACTAAGCTGGGAGACACAGCAAACCTTTTGGCAATTGCACGTATTGATGCTCCATCCCGGAAGAGTTCGAATTCCAGTTCAACCTCTGTAGGGTCCAAGAATGGCCTCATGCTACCAGTAGTGGCACTGACTCTAGCCAAATACAAAACTTGAGAAAAAAAAATCAGAAAAGATGAGGAGGAAAAAAAATCAGTTGCCTCCACCTGTAAAATCATTCCTGTTTTGTGGGGTTGTCTTATTGTTGCTCCTCTTGCGTACGTTTTGTTAATTTCATTAACACCAAAGCAGCTGAAACTAATTAACAACCCTTCTGCTACTTAACTGACCCGATACAAAATTAAAAGAAATATCAATTCAATTCAATTCAATTCAATTTTATTTATACAGCGCCAATTCACAACAAACAGTCGCCTCAAGGCGCTTTGTATTGTAAGGTAAAGTTAAAGACCCAACAATACTGCAGAGAAGTATCAAACACTGAAATGTAAACTTGCATTCAAATTGTCAATCCAATATCTCTAAATTAGTGTACAGTACCTCCAGCAACAAAGACCTGGAAAAAAGTTTAAATTAATCATAAAGACAGTCACAGAATCCAAAAGAGAGAACAAATCAGACGTGGGTTGCAATAAAAATAAATAAATAAATAAAAGTAAAATTCAGAGGGAAGCAGAAGAGAAGCTGAATGCCTTCACCAATGAATCCCTGGGGGCTTTGGAGGCAAATGAGAGACTTTTCAGACCTAATCCTCACCAAGCTAACTAAAGAATTTACCAAGGGATGAAAAACATGCCTGTATTGGAAAAACAACCTACTCTGTCCCTCTCTTCCTGTTTCTCTACGCATGAAGGAATCTACATAACTGTTTGTTTGATACAAGTACGGACGTGTGCAAAGTAATATTGGGATGCACAACATAACTTGTATTCATTCACAAGAGTAATAGAATTACTTCATAAATAAAAAAAATAAAATGTTAAGCTTCATCTCCATGTTAAATCTTTTTTTAAAAATATGATGATAATGTTGCATGATTTATGGTTTCCTTTCAAAGTTATTCCGAGAGCAAAACTCAGTGAGTTAACAAATATGACCTTGAAAATCAAACTGTGTGCATCCTGAAAAACAAACAAAAAAAACCCCAATCTATTGTGGCTGTTGACTTTATTTCAAAAACTAATTATCAAAATTTCCAGAGCAACATTCTCATTAGAGATAAAGGGCTGAGGTACATCAGGACGTTATCACACAGGAAGTTCAAGCTTAACATCTATGGCAACAAGATGTTAAGCTTGTAAATATTTGTCACACTTGCATGCAGCAAGTCTAATTAAAAATCATGAAGACACTGAGTGACACATGTACCCACACAAACTTGACGCGTGTGAACACAAACTGCGTAACAGTATTCATAGTAAGTACGCTTCCTGTATTTGTTCATAGAAGAGCATTTAACAAGTCGTTCTTTGTTAATGTTCATGGCAAAACAATATAAAGCAAGACATTAACTAAATAAATGTAAACATATTTTTGTAATAGGCTAGCATTTTTTTTATTTATGTTTTGGGGGATTGTAAGATTAAGATTAGCAAGGTTTAAACTTATTAAAGGCTAAATACATATAAACTATACTGGTATATATAGTATAACATAAATACCATTATAGCATAGAACCACCAATTAGCCTAACACACATGTTTTTGAACATATTTACAAGGAAAACATGTAAACTTTACACAGAAAGGCCCCAGCAGGTTCAAGCTCAGGACCTACTGCTCATCACTGTTCCACCCTAAAAGATTCAGCATACAACAAGATTTTGTTTTTGCCAGTATGTTTTTCTATTTTTGAAAGCTAAATTACAAAACAGTGTGTCACTGCAATATTTTAAAAATAACTAAGACACACAAAAGAAAGCATTTATAAATGACTAAAGAGCATCTTGATGTTGGAAGGAAATAATAACTATAAAGTAATGCAATCAGCTACGGGGAGCACTGTTTTGACTGAATTCTTGTGAAGACAGCAAAAGAAACATTTATCTTTGCAGTAATATAATACTTACTTTTTATGTTTTATGTTTTAATGTAAAAAAAGGCTGTATTTCCACTGGAAGTATCAAAAATGTCAAATTAAATCTAAGCATACACAATTGCAAATGGCTTGTCCGCAAAGAGATTTGATTAGCTAATGTATTCATTTTTTTCAGTTGCATTTTACTCACTCTGTATAAAATGTGTCATAAACCAAATAAGTAACCAGAGTGGAGAGCAGGGTAGCGCTATGTTGTACACTGCATAACAATGTTAGATTCAAGTTGCAGTCAGGTGCTTTACTTTTAAGATAATACTTGGTACGAGCTCTTATGATGCTTTGAACACCAGCTTTGCTGCATCATTTGCTATACCTTGTGTTGAATTCTACATAATAAAATACTTTAAATGCTTGGTGTCAGCCTTTTTTTTCTAAAAGCTAAAAGCGCAAATCCCTATTTTATAGTGAGTATTATGAGTAACTAGTCATATTTTCAGGACTATCTAATAAAAGTCCATTACTGTGGCCAGCACTGTACCACACAGGGAACTGAAATTTAAAAAGACAAAGTCCTTTTCATCCAAGGCTATCTGATGTGTGTTCCACTGAACTTTCCCACATTGTCAGAAACTTTCTATCCCAGTGACAAGGTAATCCGCAAGACACAGCCTTGGCAGATTTCATACTAAATCTGACAGCAAAACACAAAACAGTCACCTGATTAATGTGCAAATATTGTATAAGTGAGGCTTCCTCATCCAGATTAAAGGAGATAA
>VUQJ01014771.1:7703-19310 GCA_015108635.1 Andinoacara biseriatus | reverse complement strand
TTTCAATTGTTTTTGGAAAGTTGAGAACTAATTTTTAAAATAATTGAAACAAATTGATGTAATTTTGATAGTAATTTTTAGAGAAGTTGGGATATTTCTTTGGAAAATTGGAACACTGTTAAAATGCTGTGATCCTTTTTGAAAAAGGCTGGATTTTTTTTCATAAAGGGAACATTTTTTGGGGAAAAAGATTAAAGTTTTTTTATTAATTGTGACAGTTTAGAAAATAAAGATGTTTTGAAAAATATTTTGGGGGAAATTTTTTTTAATGATTTTACAAAATTTGGAAATTTGGGGGAAAATTTTTGATACTTTATATCAAAAATTTTATACATTGGAAAGTGAGGAATTTTTGAAGCTTTGTGGTTATTATTTTACTTATGGTTTTACCTGTTAATATTTGATTCTTGAATTGTAGATTTTGATGTTCTGTTCAGCACTTTAGGCCACAGAAGTTGTTTATAATGTGCTATATAAATAAATTATACCTTGTCTTATTTAGAGAGTTGTGAACTTAATAATAGGAATTTTTTGGAAAGTCTGAAGAATGAGATGTTTTTAGAAAATGGGAACTTTTTTTAACTTTTGATATTTTATGAAGATATAAATTGTAAAGCGAGGAGTTTTTAATGGGGAACATGCTTCAAGAACTGTCTGAAGGTTTTTGGAGAGTGAAAACATGATTCCTGTACATTTTTTAAGATTTTTAGTTCTTTGGAAAGCTGTGAAGTCTAGGAGTTTTTTCGGACAGTGAAAACTGGGAAAAGTTAATTTTTTTCAATATTTAGAAAACTGCGCAGCCTTTTATCAAAGTGAAGGCTCTTCTGAAAAGCTGTTTGGAAAACAAAAATGAAAGTAAGCAGAAGTGTCAAGTTTTCCAGAAGAGTTTCCACCTGGTGAAGAAGAGTCCTAACGGCTGATCCCACACTCAGACACACAAAGCTGACATTGTGGGATTTCAGCTTTTGGTCGGTTTACGCCGAATTACAAGCTAGCGTGGAGTTGTAAACAGAAGTCACGTGTGTGTGTTTGTGGTCTAGGTTGTCAAAACAAATCTGATTCCAACTCTTTTAACGTCAGTGAAGCATGATGGAGCAGTGTGAGCTTTAATCTGTAATTTACCATCTCTGGTGTTCATGGCAGGTAAAACATATGAACAAACAACTGAATTTGACTTCTAACAGCTGGGTAGTAAACGCTTCCACATGTGCTCGGCGCAAACACGCCCTCAGATGAAGAAGAGAAAATGCACTTATCTCAGTTCAACATAAATAATTCTTAAGGTTTTCCATTTATATTGAGAAAAATAAAGGACAGCTTGACATGTGTTTAACAGTGTTCGGTCTGGGTTCTTTTCAGAACCATCACAGCAGCTTGTTGGACCTGAAGGATGACGTGGATCGGGACGACTGTAAGCAGGAGCCCGAGGCTGTTTACGAGACCAACTGCCACTGGGAGGGCTGCAGCAAAGAGTATGACACGCAGGACCAGCTGGTCCATGTAAGTGTGTGGCTGTAGAAAAGACCCTCTGCAAACAGGAAAAATGACATGATATCTTATGTTAACCTGAAAGAAATGAGGCTGCCGAGATTTGTCCTGAAACCATGAAAATCAGGCCACTGAAAACCTTGTCTGGCTGTTAAAAAATAAATACCATAAACAGCATGAGCAACGCAGCTTCTGAAACTTAAGAGAAAAGTTTTAAATCTAGATTGTTTCAGTTTTGGTTACAAAATCAATGTGAATTCCAACAATGAAGAAGTCAAATCTGACTGAACTCAGTCAATTTTTCTTGATTGTTGCATCACCCAAACACACCACACACGCACTCACTAAAAAAACTAAATTTATGTCAAATTCAATGCTCATAAAAACTGTCAGTTAGCCCAACCTCACCAAAGAGAACACAAACAGAAAATGGTGGTGAATCAACAGGTTAAAATGACTCCTAATCATTTTAAAACTATGAAAATTATGATTGTAACACATGGTGAACAAACCCCAGTTTCCTGGGTGAAAGTCCAATGTATTCTTATCCCAACTCATTATATACTGCCATTACAGCAGATGCTGTTTGTTTCAGAGATGTTTTCATGTGAACAAGACTCAGTGGAGAACTGTGAAAAACTAAGTGCACTCATGATTCAGCAGCTCAGAGAACCACCTTTAGCAGCAATAGCTTGAAGTAAAGGTTTCTTTTTTTTGGCCCACATTTCTTTGCAGTGTTGCTTCAGTTCATTGAGGTTTGCATCCATTCATGAACAACTCTCTCAATGTCTTACACCAAGATATCAGTAAGGTTGAGTGCTGGATTTGGACTTGCAGCACCTTGACTCTTTCTGTTGTGGGTTGTCCTGTTTCAGCACAGTGTTAGCTGTCAGACCGTTTGGTTTTCTCCAAGCATGGTGCTGTGCATTGTGCCCAAACATCTCCACTTTGGTCTCATCTGTCCACAGGACATTATTCCAGAAGTCTTGTGGTTTGCAGCTTTGCAATCCTAAGCCGTGCTAACCATCGATAGGCCTTCTCCTGGCAGCTCTTCTACACAAGTCACACTTGCTCAGTATTTTTTCTAATCGTAATGAACTTTAACATTTAGCATGCTAACTGAGGCCTGTAGAGTCTGAGGTGTAGCTCTTGGGCTTTTTTGCAGTTTTTCTGAGCACTGCACATTTGACCTTGGGGCGAATCTGCTGGGACGTCCACTCCCGGGAACATTGTGGCATTATGTTAACACACACCCGAATGCTACAGACCAACAAACCAACAAAACAAAGGAGCTCGCACTCGCTGATAATCAGTTAATAAAGTGCATTTGATTAGCATCACCTGGCTGCTTCTTACCCTCATGTGGCAGCAGTGAGGGTGTACTTGGGTTTTCACAGGTCTGCAGAGTTCTCTTCCTCATTCTTGGCCTCTCCAGATGGTTTGGATGAATTAGCTGATCTTTGTAACTGAGATGTTGGCATTAAAATTACGGCTGAAAAAACCAACAACATGCACGAGCTGTGTTCTTCTGCCTACAGAAATAAGTTTACTAAATATGACAGGAACATGAATTCTGAACAAATGTCTCCTGTTTTGAAGCTTCAACTGTAGCAGTGACTGTGCTGAAAGACAACTCAGGATCAGATTCCTCAAAATGACACAATCTGTCCTCAAACAATGCCAATAAAAAGCATCTGTTCCATAAAAACATTGAGTGGAGCACCTTTCTCTTCCCAAGGTTGGGATCATCCAGCTGAGGTACCTGCACACTGAAACACCCTCTGAACTCTGGGTTCATTCAGTTCTTGTGCCGGCTTGTTTTGAGTTTTCCTCATGCTGACGATCTGTCCTCCAAACCATCATTGCTTTGATTTTTTTTTTCCCATTGCAACACGCAGGGTCTTGGCTGAAAGGGTCTT
Source organism: Andinoacara biseriatus (assembly GCA_015108635.1). Classification (NCBI taxonomy): domain Eukaryota; kingdom Metazoa; phylum Chordata; class Actinopteri; order Cichliformes; family Cichlidae; genus Andinoacara; species Andinoacara biseriatus. Next base: position 15,903 of record VUQJ01014771.1, on the reverse strand, counting down.
AGGCATTCCTCAGTTCCAGTGAAGCAGAGAGAGAAAAGAGGCAACCGAGTGAGGGGGGGATTAGTGAGGGTCCTGCAGGGCTGGGAGGCTGCTGTCCATCATTCATTAAACTCCAATTCCTCTGTCCGTCTGAGGAAAGTCTCACATAAACCAGCTCTGTGTCTGTTTACAGACTTTTAAAGCTGCTATGTGTGGCATTTTCAAACATCAGAGCTTCACATTGAACGTGATTCTGATGCTTTGATCGCAGTGCTGTAAACAAATGAGTCCGCGGTCGAAGTAATTGTCAGCTGTATTCTTGCAGTGCGCTTGTTTTCTACAAATCGAGACCATGTTTCCCGTAAACTCCATTAAATCCTATCCTCTACCTGGCAGAGTTCCACACATTTTTTTCCTTAGATTCAAGGGTAAACATGCGAGGAGTCATCTTTCCATAGATCTGTGCTCACATGTGAAGGTGCCAGGTGGATAGATACGCTGTTCTTTACCACAAAATATCAGCTGGTGACTCACTGTAAATCCCCCAATATTAATCCCATGGCTTCCAAGGTTTCTCTGAGGAAGCTGATTAAAGAAATGAGCACTTTAAATAATTGAAATCAGTTTTTTCGAGACTAACAATAAAACAAATTCGATGCAGCTCACTAACTAGTAAACTTTAATGCTGCAGGCCCATTTTCAGCCAGTCTTGGTGCTGAACTAATCTAACTACACCCTCAGTGTCAGAAAGAAATCATATACAGACATTTCCCAACCTTATGAGCAGCTGAATTAAAGAGACAGTTCACCTTTAAATGAAGTTTACTTATTTTCCCTCTCATCTTTAGTGCCGTTCTAGATAGTTTTGGTGTGAGTTGTTGAGTTTTGGAGACAACAGAAATATCTGCTATCTCTTCAATATAATGGCGCTCAATGGTGCTCTAAATGCCAAACAAACAAACAAAGTAAAAAGTACATTTGACCTCGGCAGCGTTGCTTCGGTCACAGACTGTATCGTAGATGCACGTAGCCACGGTCGCCCGCTGGTTTGTGGAGTCCCGTTTTAAAAGCCTCGAGCTGAGCGTTTTCAGTGCCGCCATCTTGCCTGCCTGAAACCTGATAATGACGGGTTTTTGCAAGCAGAGGAGTTGCCCCCTGTTGGCTTTTAAGAAGAATGCAGGTTTAAGACATTTACACACTTGGTTCACCTTTCAAACCAAGAAGCTACGTCCATCTTTAACACTGTTTGTGGTGGTTTATTCTAGAACTTAACTTTGCACCTTCACTGTAGTCACACTGTGTTTGTGTTGCATTTATAAAAATATATTGACAAAAAGAGAGAAAATCCAACAGCACAGACAGTGATCTATCTATCTATCTGCACACATTTTTCCAATAAAAGGACAAAGCTTTTAAAAAATGCTAATAAAAGTGTGGCTTGTTTTAAAGACTGAAATGACAGATATAAAAAATATTTTTACATTGATTTCACTCTTAAAGTTCATTTTCACTGTCACAGGCACTCTGTGCATGCCTAATTAGACTTTCCTCTGCTGCAGCCTTCCTTTGAGATTTCTGCTGATAAGACGGATTTCTACAGAAACATAAAGCTGGTAACAACATGAGAGCCTCTTAGTGGACAGCTCTCCCCAGAAAACCTCTCATTTTTCTGTGTGTGTGTGTGTGTGTGTGTGTGTCCCACAGCACATCAATAACGACCACATCCACGGAGAGAAGAAGGAGTTCGTGTGCCGCTGGGAGGACTGTTCACGGGAGCAGAAACCCTTCAAAGCTCAGTACATGTTGGTGGTTCACATGCGGCGACACACGGGGGAGAAACCACACAAGTGCACGGTGGGTAACGGACGACCTCGGTGCCTTCCACGGGCCCCCATGAGACCCATGTAGGGTGGTAGCTCAGGTTCACTAAACACCAGCAACTGCACACACGTACTTATAAAACACAGATAAAACACAAACACTAACTTTTCTTCCTCTCGTTGAAACATCCATCATTTTATCAGCACTTTTGTTTTCAAAACAATTTAAATGCTTAATATTTAATGTTTTTACTGACTCGCTTTCTCAACATTTACTACTTAACTTGTTCAGAAATTTCATAATAAAAGAATGAATTCCCCACGTAACAGCTGTAAACCCCTGGCTTTGTCCCACCCAAACACTAAAGGATGAAGTTACAAAGCTAAAACATTGTATTTAAGTTTTGATTGAAAAAGATGACTCAACTGCAAGCTGCTTTGCAACCCTCAGCTTCTCATTTTTAAGTTCTGTCTCCATTAGAACAAAAAATAGAGACAGAAGCATTTTTTTGTGCTAGACTCAAGAAAAAAGGAAGAAAAATGACAATCTACATCTTCTAAAAACAATAATCTTTGATAGAAGCAAAACAAATCCAAGAGTCTCATTCAGGATGTCCTAAACCAAAAACTCACTAAAATGACAAAAAAACTAAATAATTTCATCCAAATAAAAATTAACTTTTTGTTTTTTCTGCTGACTCTTTCTCACAAGCTGTGAACAATTTGCTTTCTTTTATTTTGTAATTCAGCTCACTTCCTGCCTTTGTCTCCGTTCCCTCCTTTTTATCTGCTCCGCCTTCATTAGCGTCAGCTGTGTTGAATTGTCCAATCAGACTGTTTATTGCCAGATCATCTTGGTCCTTCCATAGTCAGGCTTTTCAGGCATTTCCAAAGCCTAATCCTTTATCATGTTTTTGTAGTTTTTGGCATTTTGGATATGTTTTTGTTCATTTTTTAGACTAATATTTGTTTTGGTCCCCGACTCTGGGCCTCTTCCGTGCTTAAATGATTTGCTTTGACTAATTGGCTCAATTATTCTGGTCTCCTGGGTGCTCTTCCCTCCCTTCCCGATAAGATTCTTTAAAGAAAGGAGCTTAAATATATTAGGCCACAGTCACACAGACCCAGAGACCAGCTGGAGAAGTCATGGCAACAATTGGTTCCTATGAAAAAATATGCACTCCCTGACCAGGTGAGTGATTGGGGGATCGCACTGTGCAGCGACAATTTCACTTTGTAACAGCAGCCTACAATGATCACCTACCATCTTGTCAGGGAATACAATTTTTTTCCTAATGACCGTTGATTACCAGGGGATCACCAGCTCGTCTCCAACTGCTCTCCACAGCTGAGACCTTAGACATTTATTATAATTCCAGTCTCGGTATATAATTTTAAATCCTTACATGCATAATTAGAAGTGAATATCTATTTTTAAAGTGCAACACAAACTTTAGGATGCTAGCCATGGAGGCTTAAGTCACTCTGTCAGTTACTTGCCTGAACAAATATCTGCTGTTTGTGAGAATCACTGAAGCGTTTGCTGTTTTCCTCTGCAGTTCGAGGGCTGCTCTAAGGCCTACTCCCGGCTGGAGAATCTGAAAACCCACCTGCGCTCGCACACTGGTGAGAAACCCTACGTCTGCGAGCACGAAGGATGCAACAAAGCCTTCTCCAACGCTTCGGACCGGGCCAAGCACCAGAACCGGACGCACTCCAATGAGGTACAAAAGACTTGTACACTCACTGAAACTTCACACAGACTCACTTATGGAGCTGCATAAGAAATTCTCTCAGAGTGCTGTGATTGAAGTAGTGGAGCTGTGAAGCTGCAGGTAGTGACACGAGTTCACCTCCGCCTCAGGTGACCTGAAGGCTTCATGTTGGGCAGCAGGTTTGTTCCTTTGTGTCTGTACAGGTGTCGCCAGCAGTGTTCGTCTGCCCCCCGGTGCAAGTCTGCAGACATTTGTGAGTAAATAATGAGGTGGAGGCATAATGAGCTCCACAGCCCACAATGCATTAGGACGAATTATGCTTGCCGCCCCTGCAGGAGCGAGACCACCTGCAGGAACAGAAAATGAATCCTGGAAGTTTTTCAGTGCGCTCAGTAGGGTTGCAGAGTGGGATTTCAGCATTGCTGCCACAGCCCACGGACACACTAAGCTGCTCACATGCAGCTCAGATACAACTCAATAAAGGGGAAGTTAAAACCTGCAGGTTGCTTCTGACTGCAGAGAGATCTCAAAGAAAGACGCTCCTGTCACTGATTGTTTCTGCTAATTTCCTCATTAAAGGTTTAGTGCTAACAGCCGCTGATGGCAGCTCCACGTAATCTACTGGAGTCACAGCTTTCTACACACCTTCACCGTGAATACAAGGCTGGTATGATGGATGGATGTAGTCACATCATGTCAGCCGTTGGTTTGGAAACTGTAGCTTTTGATGCTTCATTTTTCAGCCCCATATTTTGGCGTTGGATCCAGCTACAAGCATGCGTTGGAATTTTTTTGCATAACTGTCCACTGTCTGTATTTTGTCTTTGCACCTACAGAAACCCTACGTCTGTAAGATCCCCGGCTGCACCAAGCGCTACACAGATCCCAGCTCTCTCAGGAAGCACGTGAAGACAGTCCACGGCCCCGAGGCCCACGTCACTAAGAAGCAGCGCAGCGACCTGCCGCCCAGGCCGCCGGCACCGAGGGAGAACGGCGAGAATGAGACAGGTCCCAGAGAGCGAATCCACAGGGAGGACAAGATATTGGACAACAGCTCCCCTAGAGGTGTAGAGGACTACCTGCAGGTCAAATCCATCAAGACAGAAACCTCTGTGGTAAGACCACTTAAAGCTAAACAGTTCTTCATACAGGGACACAAAATATAATTAGTTATTCACTTCACACTAATTATACTACATATCTTCTTATTCTAACAACTGGAGTATAAAATTTTCTTCTTCTTTTGTTAAATAAAGTAATTCTCTTTTAGTCCAGCATGCCTTTCCTAAGCTTCCTGCCTCATGGTTTTCATTTCTCTCTCCTTTCTGACTTTCCTTATGGACAGACCTTACTGAGGTGAGCTCACCTGTGGCTTATAACTACCATACATCATTTAACATACACCACCTTTCAACTTTCTTCACCATTTACCATCACATCGATTCATTTCCAAAATGACACTGACCAGAGAACAAACAGTACGACCGTACGACATCTTAGTCAGATGGAAAGCATCTGACTAACAATGATAACAAACACACTGCCAATGCAGTGGAAGCATATCTGGATCGAAAAACACACAGTGGGTCAATATCAGTCACGGATTGGCCTCCCCAGAGCCCGGACCTCAACATTATTGAAGCAGTGTGGGATCATCCTGACAGAGAACAGAACAAAAGGCAGAAACATCCAAAGAAGAGCTTTGAATGTCCTTCAAGAAGTCTGGAGAACTATTCCTGAAGATTTTATTAGCCATTTTCCTAGGAAAATATGAAGAAATATGGGGTGGCTCAAGACTTCTGCACAGTACTGTAAATTATAAAAGGGTCACATTTACTTAACCAATGATTTATTTCCATGTTTAGTCCTTGGAACACGTTGGATGTATAAAAGCACAACGCATTCAGAGGTTTAGTTTTAGAAGTACAGTGTGACTATGCATAAAACAAATGGATAAAGCCAGCATCCAAAGAAAATCCCAGGATTACACCAACCAAAACTGGAACAGATTTCTGCCATATTTGCCAGATAATTGCATTTAATACGTTCCAAAAGGCACAGACCAAAAACACGGTCCAGAGGTCTATTTCAGTGCCTCTAATTAGCTCAACTTCACCTCAGGCGTGGAAGTTGCTTCTCGATTATCACTTGAGAGGAGTTAATTGACCCTGTTTGGGTCATTTAAAGTGCCAAATGTTACGAGGGAATTTATTTTTCAGGCTAAAAAAAACAACTTTGAATTGTCTGATGTTTTCTTGAAGCAACTTTCCTTGTTTTTTTTATTGGGGAATCCACTCAGTTTCTAAGATATTAGCCATCAGAAACAAGCAGGAGATCATCTATACGTGACGTTATCCTGTAATGATACTGTGGTGTACGTTTTTGATTATACAGGCAGTATAAACTCACAGCGGAGACCTATCAAACACCCATCACAGAGCCTGACCGGGATAAAAGTCACTCCTGGATGAATATTCAAACACTGGGAATTGGCTGTGCAAACTGAGCCAACCAGCAAGCTGTGATCAAGACAGCTTTTTAGCAGCGAATATATTAGAGACTGCGAGGAAACAGGCCAGTGGATACAGACCATGTAATCATTATTGTCTTTAGTCCTATTGGAGAGGTTTGTCATTTTGTTTAAACCCTCTCTTAACTCGTATTTGAAGTAAACCAAACTAACATTAGGAGATAGAGCTGTGAAGGTAAGAGAGCAGCAAGCTTCACCTAAACACTGGAGCAGCCTCCACCCTCACAGTTGAGTTTTTGGAGAGGGAAATGTGATCACATGTCGTGATGATTGGCCCGGCGCTCTGGCTCGGGCTCAAGCAGCCTTTCATCCTGCCCATTTCTAATTCACAGACAGACTAAGACAGTCTGTAATCTGTGGTACACCCCCACCTCTTCACCCCCATCCCCAAAAAACACACTCATTATTTACAATTAAGCTGGGGGAGGATAAAAGACTCACTGATTCACTGTTTTTCATGCCATGTTAACCGCTGTCCCACTTTTGTTCTGCTACAGAAAAGCTGTTTTTAGGACAAACTGTTATGTCTCTTTCTGTTTCACTCATGTTCTTTTTTTTATCTCTCTTATCTGCATTCCCCTGTTTTTCTTCTTGCACTTTTCTTCATAGATGTATCAGTCCAGCCCTGGCGGTCAGTCATCATGTAGCAGGGAACCATCACCACTTGGCAGTGCCACCAACAATGACAGTGGAGTAGAGATGGCGGTGCACAGCGGGGGGAGCCTGGGGGACCTCAGCACCCTGGACGACCTGCCGTTTGTGGAGTCCTTGGGCTTTGAAGATTCCACCGGTGGGGTCGCAGCAGTCGGTCTCCACTTCAGAAAGCAGCTCAGCACCAGCCAGCGCTTGGAGCATCTCAAGAAGGAGAAGCTGAAGACAGTGAGGGACTCCTGTCGGTGGACCAAGAACCTAACACCACCCCCGGTCCTTGGCACCAAGCTCCCACCCATACCAGCAAGGGGTGAGTCAATAGAAAAACTACATTAAAGCTGCTCTGACAGTTATTCACTTTACACCAACCTTCCACTAAAAGTATTGAAACTTTTCAAAAGCTAACACTTTTTTCAGGTGGTTTGTTTTTCAAGAAATGACTATTTAGCAACTGGATGCTTCACTCCAATGTTTCTCCACACATCCCACACTTTAGGGCAGTTTGTCCATGATTCCTACCATCAACAATGGCCATGAACTGTAGAACAGTAGGATCATTAATAAATGAGCTGGGCTTCCTCTGCATGTTGTCTGGGCTCAGCTGTAGAGGTGATGAGCTCGGTCATTTAGGAGGTCAGAGTAGAGCCACTATTCCTGCAGATTTAAAGGAGCCAGTTCAGGTGGTTCAAGTACCAGACTGGACACCTCCTAAGTGAGGTGCTTCAGGTATGTATAACCATGGCAAGACCCCAGGGCAGAGCCAGGGAGCCTCAGTATCAGTCAGGTGCTTCTCCAGGGAGTATCTCATTGGTAGTCCTCTTTCTACTCTAGATAATATGCTGCAAGGTAAATGACCAGTCAGACCAGAATCTGCAGCTCACTGAAGCTGGAGATCACAACAAGGACTTCTATCAAGATGGTGGAATAGGATGGGAAACTGCCTGTAGAGGCAGCTGAATATTGAGCGATATAACCCCCCCCACACACACACACACACAAAAAAAAAAAAAGATCTGAAGAGTTCCACGGTCGATGAGCATCCTAGATTTTCACATTCTCATCTGTTTGTTCACAGGGTCCCTCCTGGAGAGCCAAAATATGGGTGGTGGTCCGGTGTCCTTCCCTGGTTCTGGCTTCGGTGAGCTGAGCTCTGGTAAAACGACTCTGCTGGAAACCATCACAGAGAGACGTGACAGCACTTCCAGCACCCTGAGCTCAGTCTACACCCTCAGCCGCCGTTCCTCAGGCATCTCCCCTTGTTTCTCCAGTCGGCGCTCCAGCCAGGCCTCACAGTTTGGTGCCAACCGCCCCAGCAATGTCAGCTCTGCGGACTCCTACGACCCCATCTCTGCTGACATCTCACGGCGCTCAAGTCAGGCCAGCCAGTGTGGCGGGAGTGGTGGAGGAACAGGAGGGTGTGGGGGACTGGGTTTTCCCAGCCCTCTCAGCCTGACTCCAGCCCAGCACTATCGTCTCAAGGCAAAATATGCAGCTGCCACTGGGGG
>VUQJ01014758.1:22302-34049 GCA_015108635.1 Andinoacara biseriatus | reverse complement strand
CTGGCCAAAGACACCTCAGTCTGAACACACGCACAGAATCACAGAAACATATCAGAGTGCTGGTGGGATTTGTGCATCAGTAACTGAGCTAACACAAGCCAGTGGACTCCACCTCCCCTGTGGCCTATTAGTCAGTGGAGCATTAGTGTAATTACACACTCTTCAGTTCCCTATGCTGCTAGGCTGCTCTAGCGTGTCATTACCATAAATATATAGCCTGGAACAGGATTTACATACATAAATACTTTACATGCCATTACATTCTTGATTGAGTTTGCACTTTGGAATGTGCTTAAATAATTTGCAGGGACAAGCGCCTTGTCCACTAGTCAATCAGGGCTCTGCAAATGGGTTTCACAATTTGACAAAAGCAGCTTTTAATAACATGGACTCCTGATGATTGGATTTGGTCTCCTGTCAGTCTTATCTTATCCTTTGTTTTGCTCATATTGATGAGATTTAAATGGCAAAAGGATGTGTTATTGACTGATAGCTGTTGCTTTTCATAATGTTACATACCCAAAGCCCAAATGTAGTCTTCACTGTAGGTATGAAAGGTTGAATATAGAGTATGATTAGCCGTTTAGTACCAAAACATCAAAAAGACCAGTGAAAACAATAATATGAGGAAGGGAAATTACATCATTGACGCTGTGCTTCTGTAGTTGTTAAAATAAAGGTTGCATAAACTACACATTTTGGGCAACACACTTTTTGCAGAGTAAAATGAGAAGACCATGTGTCAACCCTAAAATGGAGGCCTGGCGACTGCAATACCAATCTGTTCTCACTCCCAACTCTTTACACACTGATTCTTGGCCACAATTTGTCATGTTCACATTTTAAACTCTTTAATGTCAAATTTTTCACTTGCAGGTTAGTCCCATAGAGTTCATTAAAAAATCCTCAATCTCTAAAATAAATGCATTGGTGCTCTGTTGGTGTTGCCACTATTACCAGATGATTAAATGCTGTATCCAAAAAAAACTGCTTGTTACAAATGGGTAAAGGTGAACTTTTACCATGAAAGGGTGCATTTTATCCAAAATCGTTGAGTTTTTATATAATGAGTAGTAAATGAGAATGTGTGGACACATTGTGTGAATCCTTAATTTTTTAAAGCTTATATTCCTAGGATTATTATTGACCTTTTATTGGTTTCTTTTGGACGTACCCACTCTTCCCCCATTTTCTGTACTATGAAGGTGGTTCACTTCTTACCTGTCTGAATTTATCAGATTCATCATTAAAGAAACAGCATTAGTGGAGGTATCAAATTACCTTCTTATGGCCTCTAACAGTGGACTCATCTCTGTGCCTGTCCTGTTAGACCTCAGTGCAGCTTTGACACTGTTGACCGTATTTTATTACAGAGTTTAGAACTTGTTATAGGCGTTAAAGGTACTGCACTGCAGTGGTGTGAATCATATCTGTCACATAGACTCCAATTTGTTCACGTAAACTAGGGTTAACAATGGAATTCCAAAGGGATCCTGAGCTAGGACCAATTCTATTTACATTATATATGCTTTCCATAGGCAGTATCACCAGAAGGCATGGCACACATTTTCATTGTTATGCAGATGATACCCAGCTTTATCTATCGATGAAGCCAGATGACACACATCAATTAGTTAAACTGCAGGAATATCTTAAAGACATACAGGCCTGGATGACCTCTACTTTCCATTCATTGATTCATTGATTCATTCTTTCTCTACCGGTTGCAGGGGGGTTGGAGCCTGTCCCGGCTGTCATAGGGCAAGAGGCAGGGTACACCCTGCACAGGTCGCCATAATTTCAATAAACCCCAAAGCATAAACAAAATAGACTAAAGACAGACAAAAAGCACCCCATGGGATTAAACCATGAAACAAACAAACAAACTCAAGCACAACTGAAGAGGGACACACACACACATACTGGTCCAAACACAGAAATGTTTACATAGGAACTTCCTCAACATCCAGTCAGAGGACTGTTGAGATTAGTTTAACCAATGAACACTTAACTAGCCAATAGCATATGCAGGATAATTAAAATTGAATATTAAGTTCTGTAGTTTGATACTGTAAGAGGTGTATGCAGTAATTTACTGTGGGCAAAGGACTGTGGGATAATATATTGCACTACTATAATTCTTCACTAGTATAATTCCATTTTACAGGAGTAAACCTGCCCGGGAACAACTGAGGGGAAAAACAATTGCAGAGGAGATTTCTGTTGAAATTCAGCTTTTGACCATTGAAGCATACTTGTCAAGTTTTGTATTTAAAAATATGGGAAATGTTCCGCATATGACTTCATCACCTAATTTGCATAATTGGTAATTTGCATATAGTTTCAAACGAGGCTGTAGAGGACGGGAAAAATTTTTCATACACATCGTTCCTTCCCCGATTAAAATCGGAGTTACAGTACAAATTTTACAGAATGAGTAGTTATGCCCCATCATGCTCCTCTTTAGGAAAGTAAATTCCTTGTCCCATTTTTCAAGGTATTTTTATGAAGCCTTCTCTGCCTTCTCTCTCATTAACTCATCCATCTCGCTGATTTGTTGTTCCAGGTTTGTTCCCGCTGTCGGCACTAAACCCGCGAGAACTGCCACCCAGGCTACTGCAGGTGGCAGTTCTCACGAGGCTGGCGACAGAATTCAGTTTGGAGCAGCACAGGAATGCTTTAAAAATTTAAAAATTGAAAACTGAAAATACGGGAAAAATACGTGAAAATAAAAATACTGGATGACGGCGGGATAGAGGGGTAAAATATGGGAGACTTGACATAAAGATAACAGAGAAATAAATGTCACTTTAACAGTTACCAGCAACTTAGGAAAAGGTTAGTACATGTCATTATTTGTGGTATTATTTGTGGTTCCTGTGGATACTTCAGAGTAGAATGGGAGGCAGAGCCTTCAACTTTCAGGCCCCTCTTCTGTCAGGCCCCAACTCCCAATTTGATTTTTAAGATTAGGCCTAAAACTTTCCTTATAGTTAGGGCTGGATCAGGTGCCCCTGAACCATCCCTTAGTTATAGCGCATTGGGCCTAGGCTGCTGGGGGGGTTCCCATGATGCACTGAGTGTTTCTTTATATTCACTTACTTTTACTCAGTTTATACTCCACTCTGCATTTAATCATTAGTTATTAATCTTTGGCTCTCTTCCACAGCATGTCTTTTGTCCTGTCCCTCCCCTCACCCCAACTGGTCATTGCAGATTGCTGCCCCTCCCTGAGCCTGGTTCTGTTGACGGTTTCTTCCTGTTAAAAGGGAGTTTTTCCTTACCACTGTCACCAAATGCTTGCTCATAGTGGGTTGATTTGATTGTTATTTTTTTGTGTAATTATTGTAGGGTCTTTACGATATAAAGTGCCTCGAGGCGACTGTTTTTTTGTCATTTAGCACTATATAAATAAAATTGAATTAAATGAACAAAAGAAGAACTTTAACATTAATCTGTGTTCATTGAGATATCTTACATAATAGTCATTACCTGATATTCACAAATACTAAAATATAAATTTTTATCTACCTTTGTCTTATTATTAGCTGCACTCATTTCCTTGTGCTCATGTAAAGTAAGTTCAAACTTTTTTTTAAATGTTACTGTATGGTAAATGGGCTGGTTTTTATATAGAGCTTTTCTAGCCTACCTGAGCACTCAAAGCACTTTATGCAGCATGTGTTCATTCACCCCCATTCATCAAAACATGTCCAAGCACACATGGCAATACAGTATATTTCAAAAACAGAGTTTGTACAAATCTAGCAAGCTTGGAAGTTAATATTTGGTATAACCACCTGTATTCTTCAACACAGCCGGAAGTCTCTTAGGCAAGCTTTCTTGTAATTTCTTTAAGCCTTCGGGAATAGCTCTCCAGGCTTCTGGAAGGACATTCAAAGCCCTTTTTTAGATGTTGGTTGCCTTTTGTTCTGTTCTCTGTCAAGATTATCCAACATTGCTTCAATAGTGTTGGGCAGCGTTTGCTCAGGTGGTAGAGTGAGGTATCTACCAATTAGATCATTAGTGGATTGATCCATGTGTCGAAGTATCTTTTGGGCAAGATGCTGAACCCTAACTTGTGTGTGTGTGTGTGTGTGTGTGTGTTGAATGTTAGATAAAATTGCTTAGGTATAGTTAAAGCACTGTATGTATGTGTGTATGATTGGGTGAATGAAACTTACAGTAGAAAGTGCTTTGAGTGCTCGAATTGAGACGAAAAGTGCTATAAAAGTACCAGTCCATTTACCAATAATGTTGAGGTTTGGGCTCTTGGGAAGTCAGTCCATAACTGATTTTGTGTGTGTGTGTGTGTGTGTGTTTAAAACCACAAAAAAAAAAAGAAAAGAAAAAGAAAAGTGAGCGGAGAGCATACAGGGGAAAAAATTCACAGATGCAAAGACTAAGGACTCTACAGTAAAATACACAGAGAACTGATTGGGGAAGACAGGTGGACGTAATCAGGGAATCAAAGGAAGAAAGACAGAAACACTAACACTGGCCACAAAAGGAATATAATCTTCAAAGCAGAGAGAGCAACACAGACTTTAGTAAAAACACATACAAAGTCAGGGACGAGGGAGGCACCAAGAGGAACACTAGGAATGATACTGTGAATGATAATACACCTGAACCAAAACACAGGCTAAAATCAAAACATAATCTAAAACTCTACCTACCAAAAATAAGAAATCTAAACTTTAAGCACTACAGTAATTTAAACAGATATCTAAACTCAAATGGATAACTAAGAATTTAAAAACTCCCAAAATAATGCTAAACACAGAGAGTCAACCACACACTCACACACTTACATAATTTATCATTTATCCCAAAAGCATGTCTTTGTACTGTGGGAGGTGCGTGCATAGAGCAGACAAACTCCACAAAGACAACTTTAGACTATCGAAATGAGAACAAAACATTGCATTAAGTGTGTAATGTACAGTTAATATCCAGAAAGTCTCCACCACTGGATGGCATTGAAACTAGTTCCTTACCACAAAAGCTAGTAACAGAACACCTCCTTTCCCCCCCACGTTGTTACTGATATTTACAAAATATGAAATATGAAGCACAAAACATGGTTGCAGCATAGCAGTGGCTAAATCCCACCTAACTTTAAAATTTGTCGTCCACAAACCATCATTAGCTCATCATCATCAAAACTGAAAATACTACATTTATGTTACTTTTATATATTATTCGAGTAGGTTTCAGTTTCCTTATCCCCACAAAAATCAGCTTTACTCGGCGTAGTGCTCAAAAGTTGATTGTGAGCACTAACCAAGCAGCACTTTTGTGGCACAGTTCCCAACTGTTTTCAGATGTTTGCCAGAGACCCTGAAAACTAAAGCATAAAGACCTATTCCCAGTACCCCATGAAGAAAATGGAAAAGGACCATTTTACCTTGGCCAGGACAGGATTACCATTGGGCCCAGATGGTTCTGATGATCTTGAAGAGCCAACATAAGGCTGCCCTCCTGTGGGCTCACCACCTGCAGGAGGTGCTATAGAGGTTGGGTGGAGGTGGTACTGTGCGATCTCCGGCTCTTGAGGCTTTCATAGGAGGAGGTCCCGGGGTAGACTCAGGACATGCTTGAGGTATTGCATCTCTCGGGTGCCCTGGGAATGCCTCTGCATTTCTTGGATAATCTGGGGGAGCTGGCTGGGCAGAGGGAGGGCTGGGTTTTCCTGCTTAGGCTGCTGCTTCTGCAACATGGCCCCAAATAAGCAGCAGAAAATAGATGGTTGGATAGTTATTGTTGTTCCCAAAGACAAGTTCAAGTGTATATTTATTTTGACTTAGGACTTGAATGTGAAGTGATGGTGTATGAGTGTAGCTTGTCAACTGCATTAGGTTTAACAAACTTAGAGGGAACATAGCCTTAATCCAGTCACCTAGCATGAACCCATTTCTTTCACTGGGAAGCTGCAGTGAATTACATGCTTTAATTTTATTCATCTTTACACAGACGTGTGGATTTTGGTGGGGAATTCCTATTTCAGCTCCACCCAGTTCCTCAATTTTTCTTTTACTCATGTTTTTCTTATTGTAAACAATCACATTTTGATTTGCCAATGTTTCTGTGCTTCTTTTTCTCCAGAAAAGGACGATCTGGAAATGTCTCCATATTACGACACACTCGCGGATACTCGCATGGCTTCCTTAGTAGCAGGTAAAACAAACTGACATGCACACAGTCAGTCATGCAGTCTTTGCTATGATTAAGCAGTTTGTGGACTTCACCATTGCACACTGAGTATTTAATGAGAGATAGCTCTACAGCTCTCTTGTACAAATACATGCCAGTGAAGCAGATCAATGGGTCACTAAGCCTCAGATGATGTTCAGTATATATCAATCAATACACAGTAACGAGTGGCTACACCGATCTTTTATTGGTCTTGTCTGCTCTCTGCTTCTCTAAGTCTGCTTACATCAACTGTATTTTCACCGTCAAGGGATTTCATTGTGCACTCAGATTAGTGGTGTTAGGTAACTCTCTTATGACCAGCTGCATGTTTTCATTCATCCAGAAAAGTGTCTCTGCATCTGCTTATTGGATAGAAACCACACATTAACATTTCATAATGACTTTTTCTTCTGTCCTAAAGCACTTTCATGACTTCAGTGATGTACAGTACCAGCCAAACTTTTAACTGGTACTATATATTCAGTCTTTTTGGTTAAAAGCACCAGTGTGCAGCCAGTATACAGAATTATTGTGGTTGATTTCCTAACTTATGTTAAACCTGTTTTTAATTCACTGAATTACTGTGTAGCATAATAAAGAGCAAAGGGCAATGTTCATACACAATTCTTTTGTTACAGTGGTTAAAATGATAGTGAAATACTACTGCTATTAATGCTACTAATAATAGTAATGACAGCAATACAACTAATAATAAATGGCAAAGAGGCATCAGATATATTGTATTATAGAGGGTGATGGCATGTGGTATCAAAGATTTCCTATATCTTTCCTTGTGGCAGCAGAACTGAATCAGTCAGCTCTGGCTGTCCTGTAAGTGGTGCAGATGGTGGTTAGGATTATCCATGATGGGTAACAGGTTGTTTAGTGACCTCATCTCCACCACAGCTTCACGTGTCCAGTTTGCACACAGCCAACCTGTGATTCAGTCTCTTGTTGTCACTGCTCCACCAGCAAACCACAGCAAAGTGCACTGTGCTCGCCACATCATTTTGCTGCACACATTGAAGGACCTGCTCACCGCCTGTTTGAATACAGTCTCTGTGTTGGTCTACCAGTTCAGTTCTAAGTGGATGCGCAGGTACCTGTAGTCCTCCACCACCCTTTCCTTTCCCAGGATAGACATGGGTTGTGTAGTTGTCCTGGTCCTTCTGAAGTCAGTCACCATCTCTTTGGCCTCATTCACATTCAGAAGCAGATAATTCCTCCCAGACCACTCCACAAAATCATCCACTGGTGCTCTGTACACCCAACCACTGCAGAATCATCAGCAAATTTCTGCAGGTGGCATGACTCAGGGATGTACTGAAAGTCTGAAAGGTGTAAAGGCTGAACAGGTAGGAGACCGCACAGTGGACCTCCTGTCAGAGCACAGCCCAGTTTCACATACTGTGGCCTGTCAGAGAGTCAGTAATCCCTGAGATATTTCCTGTAGCTTCTCTCTCAGTAGCAGCTCCTGAATTGTTAAATTCACCTGAGACCTCAAAGACGGTGAACCTTTCCATGCACCTGTTCTATTTAGCCATTCTGTCTGGCTGTCTAGATGGGAATAAGCTCTCTGTGGCATGTAGATGATTGCATCAACCCAGATGCAACCCAGATTTGGTCCATATGCAAATTGCAGAGATGTTTTCTCCTATGGTCTTATGTGGGCCAAAGCTAGTTTCTCCAGTACCTTTCATAAATGGTGTGAAGGCACCTGGTTGATGGTCGTTAGTCTTGTCTTGTTAAGTCATTAAAATGGTGTTAAAATGACTTCTTCAGTCCAGGAACTAGACAGCATGTTTTCCATAACACTGGTAATGACTTCCGGACATCTGTGCCTGCAGAATGCTATCACTCTCTCTTGAATTCTCCTCCATACTTTGGTAACTATCATGGGTTTCTTTGGCATAACTTATTCCCAGTCATCTCAGAGATTCTTGATTGGGTTCATATCAGGACTCTGAACAAATCAATCATTTATTTCAGCGTTCTTAGCTTATAGGTTTTACCTGTTTTCCATTCTGATAAGATCCATTGTCTTGCATAAAAGTTGCTGTTTGACTGGAAGCTCAGTGCAGGGATGAAACAGTTTCTTTGTGATGGACCTTAAAGATAAACATTATTGTTCATCTTGCCATGTAGCTCTGTAAGAGGCCCAACTCCTTCTGCTTCCTTGTCCATACTGACTGACTGAGTCTTCACACACTCACGTTACAAAGTCTTTCTCCAGATTTCCCACAAGTCTGAACCCATTGCAATAAACGTCTCTCATTCCTAAAATGAACTGTGGACCCGTGTTCCTCCATCAACCGAGCACGCTACGCAGCACATTTCAGTCTAACCTTTGAGTTCTTGATCACTGCAGAACTGTCTAAATGCTCTCAAGCAGCAATAAACTGTATGCTGAGATTGACCCATTCAGCAGTGAATTGGTGGGAAATTCCAGTTGCAGTGTTAAACTGATAATCCATAGTCTTTGTATCGTGCAGTTTTTTTTTCATGCATTTGTCTTACTTGGATGAGCAGCATTTTTTTTTCCTGTGTGTGATTGTAAAGCTTTGACTTTGTGAACATCAGTCTCTTGGAACCACCAATTTCTCTTGCAGTGGTTGATTTTTTTTTTTTTTTTTTTTTTGCCTCCATCCGAACATCATTAATTTGGAGGGGCCTCTTTCTTGCAAAACAACTACAATGTTGCCAGAAAATTGGGTCCAGAGGAAAAATTAATGCCAATAACAAAAAAAGCCCAATGTGTTCAGTAACTGAAAATTTTCACTGAAGTGATTAATAAAATGATTTTATTTTTAACGATACCGCTGTATCCCCTTAATTCATATTAGAAAAACTTTAAAATGAGAAAGTAATGACTCTGAAATTTAGAAAACTGTTAGTACTTCTCGTATCTTGCTCCCCATCACAGTGTTCCCAAGTATTCCGTGTATATCCAGGCGTTAAAGTGGGCCAGAAAGATCCAGAATGGCATTCTGGCACCTTCAATTAATGAATAATTAAATCTGATTGGCAGTTTAATACAAAATATTATCAAGCAATTTCAGGTTTTATGAGCAGCATTCTCATGGTCCTTTTCACCACAGAGACAGTTAAGTCTCCACATGATCTCGCTTGCACACATCTTTTCCTGTCTCATCCCTTTGATGTGTTCATTCAGATGTAAAGTTGTGTTCAAGGTATTTCAGCATCTAGCTAGTGCCACAGAAGCGGAGTGAACATTACCGAAGTATATAGCGCCAAATCACAACAGTCACCTCAAGGCGGTTTATATTGTAAAGTAAAGACCTTACAATAAATACAGAGAAAATCCAACAATAAAAATGACCCCTATGAGCAGCACTTGGCAACGGTGAGAAGGAAAAACTCCCTTTTAACAGGAACAAACGTCCAGCAGAACCAGGTTCATGGAGGGGCAGTCATCTGCCGTTGGGGCTGAGGGGAGAGAGGACAAAGGACATGCACACATAAACACACAAACTGTTTCTGTGCAGTTTTTCACAGACTTTGTCTGTTAGCTGAGGGTACAATTGTATTTCCCACGGAAGGAAAACACGTTAAAGTGTGAATTTTACTCTCTGAAATGGATGTAAGAAAGAGGACATGGGATTTTTTTTTCAAAGTTTCTTTTCTAAAGTAAAGACTGCTCAGCCACATTGTTTTAACTGTGTGCGCACAAATGTGTCCTAGGTTGTACCAAAGGACCAAATACTGGTTGGACTATTGAACAGCAATGTGCACATACAATGTGTCGGGTGCCAGATAAGCTGCAAAAACATGTAGTAGTTGAATTTAGTTAATTTAGTTAATTAGTCAGTTTAAAAAGGTTTTTAGGGAAATCAGAATGATTATGCAGTAGTCTATTTTTAACACCTAAATTATGAGTTGAATATTCTATTATAATATAATTGATAATCATCAATTTGATGAGCCTGTCCGTTGCCTGTTGATTGATATTAATTTTAAAATGATTCTGCTATGGAGCTACTTTTGTGCCTTTTTATGCAATCAAACAGAAAAGGTTTGGAATCAGAAATATACTTTCGAGCAAAAATATAGACACTGGTCCAAAAGAGGCTTTCTGCAAGTAAAGTTTTCTGATAATAATGTAAAAGAAAAAGACCTCATAGTACCGTATCACCTCAATAGAGCACTTCATTCTTGGACTGCAGGCTTGCTTGTGGTTCCTAAGGTATTTAAAAGCAAAGTGGGAGGCAGAGCCTTTAGGTTTCAGGCCGTCTTTTGTGGAACCAGCTCCCAGTTTGGATTCAGGAGACAGACACTCGCTCTATTTTGAGGATTAAGAGGCTCCTAGGTGCTTCGCATGGCGCACTGGGCATTTCTTCTACATTCACCTCTCTTCACACTCTGTGTTTATACACCATGTTGCATTTATTAATTATTAATTAACTCTGGTTCTTGTCCACAATGTGTCTTTTGTCTCACCCACAACTGCTCGTGACGGATGGCTGTTCCTGCCTGATCCTTATTCTGCTGGAGGTTTCTTCCTGTTAAAAGGAAGTTTTTCCTTCCCACTGTTGCCAAGTGCTTTCTCATAGGAGGTCATCTGATGATTGTTTTTCTTTTCTCTGTTATTGTAGGGTCTTTATCTTACAAAGTGCCTTAAGGTGACTGTTTTGTGCTATATAAATAAAATTTGACTGAAATTTATGCAATAGACTATTTTTCTCATTGATTTAGCATAAAACTGTTTGCCAAATATGCAAGGAAAATAAAGCACTTTAAAGTGAGTAACTGTGTGGCCTAAATATGTCATCAGGTGGGTGGGCTTTGATTATAACTACAGATAATGGATTGGTTCCAGTACTGAACCATGCAGATGCAGCTTGGTAAAACTGTGCAGGACTCTCAAGCAGAAATAAGGCATATTGAGGACAGTCCATTTGTAGTCAAAGAGTATAGAGTACCTTCTCTGAGTTCATTCTTTTGACACTTATCCTTCTCCCAGCCTCATCTTTTATGCAACTGGATGGTGAGAACCAGTGCTTGAAGGCAGCACAAGACTGTGGGCTGTACGAAAAGTGCGGTAACCTACGATCAGAGTATGTCCTAGCCTGCACCAAGCCGATACCTGGTACCAACCGATGTTACCAGCACAAATGCCACCGATCATTACGTCGCTTCCTGGAACGGGTGCCTGAGGAGTACAGCCTGGGGGTCCTGTTCTGCCCCTGCACCAATACTCTGTGTGGAGAGAGGAGGAGGAAAACCATTGTACCTTCCTGCTCTTACCAGGATATGGATGGTCTGCAACCGAACTGCCTCCATCAGCAGAGCTTCTGCCGCCGAGAGGACCTCTGCAGGTAAGACGTGAAGCCCAGAGGCAGACGTACAGTTCTGTGCAAACGTCGTGATCCACATTTTATTTCTTTATATTTTGCTTTCAAGGAGCCAGACTTTCTTGTAATTTTTAAAGTGGTCTCAAGCAATAATTCTCCAGCCATTCTGAAGGTCTTTCAAAGTGTTTTGTTGAATTTTTTTTTTTTTTTTTTTGTTTTTTTTTATCCCTTTGTCCC
>VUQJ01014756.1:33801-48809 GCA_015108635.1 Andinoacara biseriatus | reverse complement strand
GATGGGGGGGCCCCCCCCCCCCCCCCCCCCAAGACTCTTCATTTATCTGGGAGCTGAAATTGGCCATGACCAGGTAATAGGAAACATTTTATTGCCTGTAATTGTTTTCATATTGGATTTAAATCACATCCCTGTGAGCATGATCCTTCCAAAATTGAGATCACACCACAGAGCCAGCTGAAATCACTGCTTACTGGTGCAGCAGATGTATAATAAACCAGGCTCAGGAGATGATGCCCTGCTCTTACTGTCTGCAAGATGCCTTCATCATAGTGTGGTTTCCATTCAGATCAAGTAGAAGGGTCCCAGTGGTTATGATGCATGCTATAGAAGTGAGATTGGATGTCAGCTGGGGGTCTTTGTTGCATGTCTCTTTGGATTGTTTCCACTCCACAGAGATGTGCAACAAGAGCATTTTAAGTACTAAAAAAATGCTACCCAAAGAAAACTATCCAGACATCAGAGTCATATGACAGCATATATAATAGAACATTTTAATAATGTCTTTTTCGAAGCAAGTTTCAGTCCTGACAGCTATGCTGATAATGCCTCCAGGGGGTTATTTGGAGCTTCCAAAGGGTTTCTGACAGTGTGTGGGGAACCTGGTGGCCTGCTGGGCCTAACTTGGCTTACTGCGGTGTTGACTTACCAAGTTTGCTAATGTATCTTATTAACCTGCTGTTCTCATTAAGAGCTCTACATCTTTTAGAAATAGCTCAGAAAAACTATAAAGAAGATTTAAAAAAAAAAAAAAAGTGAAGAAACATTTCAAAACTGGGGCTGAATTCCCCTCTTAAATGCTTGCCACAAGGGGATTTATACCTATTCTGGGGTCCCATTACCTCAGATGGTCTTTAGTCATTCTCCTCCAACTGCCACATTGCTGTAGTTTCTTCATAAAATCTTCTGTCACATCTGAGTTGACATCGAGCAGTTCAGTAAGAGTTTTTGAGCCATGGCTATTTTCTGTGCCAGCCTGAAACTCCTCTTTACAGTTACATGTCTAAAGAGCCTCAGGATTAACTTTGTTAATGTAAAGTTCACAGGGGCTACTGTCTTGTTTTTGTTCTGAGAGATTGTTGCAGGTTGATTTTATGTTTCAGCTGAAATTGTAGCTCATAGCCTTGCGGAGACGATGTACCAGGTGTTGTCCACGTCTGTTCGGTCTGCTTCTGTCCAGCTGTTTCACAGCAGCACAGTGATTGCTGTTTCGCGGTGCAATATCTGATTGTGGCAATCGTGTGTGTGTGAAAAATTTCCCACATTAAAAATGCTAGATTTGTGGTGCTCTAATAAATTATACACAAACCTGCATTAAAATTTAAATCCTTTATGTGATGACTTAAGACTGCTTCATTTGTTCATCCACTTGCGTCCACTAATTCAAATAGGCTCTAACAATCATTGCTGAATGTGAAAGGGGATATATATAACTTGGTGCTCTCCCACTGGTCTATATAGAAGTTACAGGCTAGAAGTGTCTCCAGTGGAGCTGCACGTGTGCAGCTTTAACTGTCTGTGCTAAAACACAATTGGTGATTAGATCTAAGGCAAATGGACAACTGGATAGTGCAACTTCTTGTCTTGTCCAAATGTATTCCCGAAATTTCAACTCTGTATTTTTTGAGTGCTGTATTTTTTTTTCTTCTAAATGATATATTGGAATGTTTGTTTCAAGACAACTCATGAAAAACCATTAATGATTAGTATTTTTTTTTTTTTTTTAGCAACAGCACTTATATAGAGCTTCTCCCTATAACTCTCTGGGAATAACGAGTTTGAGATCTCATTTAGATCTTGACGTTTGCCTCCAGTCAGTGGATTCATCAGAGAAATGAAAGATGTGAACCGGGATTATTGAATCATTTACCTGCACTGTTGTGAATGGTGCCCACCTTATCCTGAGTACTGTGTGGCATCTGTTATCTTCAGACAGCAGCTCTGCTCAGTCTCAGCACAGAAACGTCATACCAGAGCACGAGTGGTTTACGTGGAGGTCTGGCTAGTTTCCTTAACACTTGATAACCTCCTACCCAGCACTCCCCCACAAGTTTATCACTCTCACACACACACACACACACACACACACACACACACACACACACACACACACACACACACACACACACACACACACACAGAAATTTGAGCTCATTATTCAAGCCTGCATGAAGAACAGTTTGCAACAATATGAAAATTGTTGTGTAATGGATTGTGCAGAGTGCTCCAGTAGCTCACAGTTGACTCGCTGAAATTACAGCATTTGGGCTCTGACCATTCATCCAGTTCCCGAACTGCCAACACATCATAAAATATGTGGCAGATAGTAAATAAACTTGATAATTTCCTAATTAATGAGAGAACTGTGCCTTACCTCGAGCATCCAGTGCCTTGCCGAGATGGGCTGGTTGTTCTGCAGAGCGTATGATTTATGAATTAACACTACTGCCGTCCAGCAAATATATAAGCTTGATTTGTGGCTTTGGCTGAGAGAGAGAGAGAGAGAGAAAACCACTGGAAAACAGAAGAAAAATGGTGCAATGACTGATGTCCATTTGACATGAAAAGGAGATCCGACAACACTAGAACCATAACCTCCCTTTTTCAACTCAAACTGTTCCTTTACATGAGTATCAGACCAGCTACAAAAGTGTAGTATAGTGTAGCAAGTGTTGCTTGCGAAGATCAGGGGCATGGAGTTGGAGGTAGAGCTTAGTACGTGTGGTACAGACCTCTCCACACATGTGGAAAGGGTGAAACCAAGGGCTGACAGTGTTTGAACAGCAGCCCACTCAATTAGCTTTTTTTTCCTGTTGTCAAATGCCTGTGGTGTCTGGCAGAGAACTGTGGACTGGATGGTGCGGATCGGTTTTATTCTAACGTATCCTGCAGCGTCTTGATAGGATTGGGATATGTGCTGTTTCAATGCTGGGTCAACACTTTGGCCTCCTTGTCATGCTTTTTGTTCCTGAGCGGTTGCCCTGCCGGGGCAGGTCGCTGTTACTATGAAGCATCATTGCCATGGCTTGGTTGTGCCAACAAATGCCAACACCTGTTGTTTTCCAGCAGAATGCTGCATTTTGATAAGATGACTGATTAATTTACACCTGTCAGAAGGCATGTAGAAATTCTCTAAATCCATCATAGATTGTTTTTTTTTTTTGTTGACAGTATGGGAGACTAAGGAAAAAGCATGGGACAAAAAAAATATTTTGCCTCAGGAATGGTTACCTCACTAAGAGTAGTGTACGGCAAAACTGGATTTGTGACTCTGGGCACACACATAGATTGTATATAAAATCAATGTAGCCAAAGTGATGTCATCCTTGAGTAGCCAAAACTCTTGTTTCAAATACTCGAGCCTTTTCGACCATCATCAGCTTGGTTTTATTGAACCAGACATCATGAGTGAGGGTTGACATAGAATCGCAGGGATGCTCCACGTATACTGCAGCAACTCGTCGGTCACAGAGTAGGCCCACTCTAAAGCATACCTGCCTTTGCCCTGCTTTTTGACTCTAATGGAGTCCGTAACTTAAGTGAACTGCATGTTGTGGTAAATAGGACTTGAAACTTGTTTTTGAGACCGTAAACCAGGCTTGTCCAAACTCGGCCCCACCCCCTACTTCCGGTCTGCGAATTATGTCAAAGATAACATACAATTTGTCTCTTTAAGTTACTTTTTTGACATTTTGCCTTAAACTCCAATCAAGAGGGTTTAGCAAAATGTCAAAAAAAATAACTTAAAGGGCCAACTTGAATGTTATTTTTTACATCATTTGGGGACCGGGAGTAGGGGGCGGGGCCGGAAGCAGCCCGCGGGCCAGGAGTTTAGGCACCTTTGCCGTAAGCAGATCAGGACAGTGTTCACCAACATTATAAACCAGTTGAGAAGCAGTCTTTTTCTCATAGACTTGACTACTCAAATAGAAAAGTTGCCCCCTGCTGGCTATCAGAAAGAATGTAGGTCACATTAGCTTAAACTTTCTGACCTAGAGGCTACGTTCATCTTTTACATACAGTTTATGCATTCCTGCCTTTAAATGCTTTTGATGTTGTGGCTGAAGCCTTAATACAAATGAAATTGGGGCCACAAAGGACAGTGCCAGTAGTTTCTCCTTTTTTAAAAAAGTATAAGATTGATGCAGCTTGTTTGATGAGCATTAATTGCATTATTCTGGATTGGAATCTGAAAAATGCAAAGGTGTGCCCTCTTCCTCTGTCTGTTTCTTCTGCTTAAATTGTAATGTTTTACATGTATTTGAGGGCACCTGATGTATTGAAAGAGGAGGATGGCGCTAACAGATAAGTGTTGGGATGAATAGATGTAATTGTTTTTGTCCAGTCATATTACAGTCAGAACTCATCTCATTGTTAATTCGAGTTGAAGGTCATCTGACTAAGTGGTCTGCACACTTGCTGTAAAAACTCATCTCACTTTGACACACTTGAGTGTGAATACTTCACATAATTGAATTGTTTTTTTGTTTTTTTTTTAAATGCACACGGGTACTTTTTAAAATAGTTGACAAAAAGACATAAATGTCCCTAATCGAAAAAGAAAAAAGTAATTGTTTCTATCTTCTTTAATAGTATGAAAGTATTGAAAAGAGGTCCTGTGTGTGTTTAACAGCTGAATCCAGCAGTTCTCTGATTGAGATCAAATAAAGCCGACTCTCTTGATTTGCAGCCTTTCAGCAGAACCAAAACATGGAAAACATATGAAGTTAGCTGCCAATAAAATAAATGCATAAATAAATGAAAGCTGACTGACAGTTTTTAAAATGGAAAAATATTTTTATTAAACCCGTGACCATCGCTGGTGTGTCTTCCAGCCTTCTTGTAACCAGCTGTGGTACCAACACTGTTTTTGTGGTATTGCAACTGTGACAAAGCCAGATTGCTGTGTGGTTGTCTGCGGTTAAAATGATTGTGGTTCAGCTGCTGGAGCTGACAGAAGAGACGCACAGGAAAAGTCTGCTGAGGCGAAAACAAGTTCAGCTTTGACTGACAAGTTAACGAGCGCGACACCCTTCGAGGCCCATGTTGATGAAGGCCCGGCCCATGATTTTTATAAACAGTTATATACTGTGTTTCCAGTCATCTGAGGAATGTCTCATGTAAAAATGTCCGTGCACTGGAAGGTCTGTGCAGCAAGTATAATTCACTTCATTTTGTTTAATTAAAAAAAAGGCATTGTCCTACGTGTGCTAATGCAAATGACCCTACAAAGGTCAAAGCACAAGAGCAGCTTTTGGACTGATTCTGGATCAGGTGGCAGTTCACTGTCTTGCTCAAAGGCTCAGAATATTATCTCCTGTTTATGAAGCTCCTGTCACGGATGAAATTAATATACATAGATGAGATGATATACAGTATATAGCTTATTTTGACAGTTAAAGATTTGGCTGATTATTTTGAGCAATTTTCAGTTTTCACAGGATTCCCAAATATGAAAGTTGGGCCAGTTTGACTCAGGAGTTTGTGATGAAAGCTGTAGATGCACAAATGCAAGTGGTCAGAACGGACATTACTTTTCATTACTTACCACTAAGAGTAAGTGCTCTGGCAAACCTTAAACCATTGAACTACAGGTAATCACAACTGCTGGAGGTTTCTTCCTGTTAAAAGGGAGTTTTTCCTTCCCACTGTCACCGGATGCTTGCTCATAGGGGGTCGCTTTGACTGTTGGGTTTTCTCTTTAATTATTGTAGGGTCTTTACCTTACAATATAAAGCGCCTTGAGGCAACTGTTTTTTGTGATTTGGTGCCGTATAAATTAAAATAGAACTGAATTGAAAAAAAAAAAAAGAACTCTTTCATGCAAATCAAATAATAATCCCTCAAAATAAAACCACTCATCTGGCTTGCACCATCTCAGGCAGCTACAAAAATTAAAAGCCTGTTTACATGTTAATGCATGAATAATAATTACACAATAAAACGCTATACAGTCTGTAAGAGCAACAGTAACAAGTGTGCAGTGTCAGTCACTCTGGACCAGCGACTGTCTCGCTGAAAGCCTCTGCAGCATTTTCATTCCAGTCCAGTTTGGCTTCCTGATCCTCTGTAAACTCTCATACAGAGAGAATAGAGGAAGAACTCAGGCCTGCTCTCTTCTTGACCCTGTTTGCCTGTGGGCTGTAGTAGAGGGGTGTCCTCTGTATGGACTGAAGGAAACGGGGGCAGGGCTGTGTGTGTTTATGTGTGTTTATGTGTGTGTGTGTGTCTAAAAATAGAGGCAGTGTGTTGGAGTCACACGGTAGGCCC
Source organism: Andinoacara biseriatus (assembly GCA_015108635.1). NCBI lineage: Eukaryota > Metazoa > Chordata > Actinopteri > Cichliformes > Cichlidae > Andinoacara > Andinoacara biseriatus. The sequence goes on along the minus strand of VUQJ01014756.1, from coordinate 42,539 downwards.
TACTTCCTGTTTTCACTGTCCAAGTTTACTTCCCAGAGAAAGAAAGGAAGAGGGACAAGTGAAGGATGGCTCTCCAGGTGCCCCTGCTGTAGCTTCTGTTATCATTCATGTTTTCTGCTGTGCTGTCTGTGTGGAGTATAGCAGTAAAGTACAGATATGTCAGCAATGCATGATGAAGAAATAAGCCACTGGTGATGAAAGCTTTACTGTTTCTCCCGCAGTTCCTGTCAGCACAACGTATCTCATTTAACAAGTTTTCACAAGAAGCTGAAGCAAGAATTACTGTGAAATTCTTCCATATCGTTGTTCTGCTGCACGTGGGATTCCTTAAGACATTAGCGTTTAAGTCATGCGCCAGTTCTGGTGCATTTCTGCCGTGCTGCCTTTTGTGAACTAACCCACATTTTAGCTTATATGAAAGGTGATTATTATGTAGCACTGCTAGCAGAATTTGGGGTAATTTATGTGGGAAGAAATTCAAATCTGTGGGGTCCAGGTGCCACTTGAGAATTACTACTAATTACTATTACTACTAATACTACTAATTACTACTATTACTACTAATGCCTCAAGTAGGCACTGATGTCAGTGTTTCCAACTTTGGCAGGTTAGTCACATACTGTAACGTGAAAGCCTTCATTCGTCATCTTTTGGGTTGCTGATATGAGCTCTCCTCGTGCATGTTCAGTCTTAAAGGTACTAGAAATTTTTTTTGGTTTGCAAAGTCAGGCCTGCAAAAGTTGAAATGGACTCTTCAGCCACCGGCTCTTTCTTCTTCTTCTTCTTCAATAAAAAAATGATATCAGCTGGCAAACTGATTAATAGCAAAGCTACCTAATGACAAAGTGGGGGGCATGTTTGCTAATTTTTCACCTGCTTACTTTTTGATGGAAATATTTGCAAGTTAATAACAATGTAGTGCCCTGTAAGCCTCAAACTTATCACCATATTATGGATTTACAAACATAGATGCCACATTGGTTGCTTCATTGCAATGATGCATCAATCCAGCCCCCAAATCGGTCAGGGAAGTGGTGCCTCCTAATGCATAGGGGTCAGAAACCTGCAGTGACACTTGAGCGTGGGGGGCAGCAGAGAAGCGTCTCACAAGCCCGGACACAAGTGCCGATATCGGCCTTAGCCTGAGAGAATGCTGCTCCCTGTTCTGCACCGCAGCCTCACTGAGCTCCACACAGCAGCACATGAGCACACAGTTCTCTGCTCGAGCATCTTCTAGTTCGAGTGACCCTCCAGATCCCCAAAGCAAAACAAGGGCTACCATCACTTAGTGCCTGAACTGTAACTGAACTTTCAAAATAAGAGTGAGGCGATTGTTCACTAGCAAATTGATCGTGGATGGCATTGGAGGGATTAAAAAAATAAAATTAGTCACCATATATGTGTGGCTGACCTGCTGATTTGTGAACTGGCCCTTTAGCAGGACAAATCCAGAGCTGCAGAAATTTAAACATGTGGGCTTCCAGGGCGGGAAAGGAGGAAGCACGGAATTTGTTATATACTGCTCAGAGGCGCTGCGGGGCTTATGTAACAGCCTGATGAAGTCTATAAATCATAATTTGAAGTGTAGAGGTCAAACATCTGTGGAATGTCTGCAACGTAAATCACCGGTGAGCTCCACACAACAAAATTAAACTTAGTAAGGAACCATCTACATTTCCTCACAAACAGGATGAGAGAAGAGAAAACACCCTGTTGTTCCATTCACACAAACACAGAGGGAACCTTTATCGAGCTTTGAGCCAAACCACCTCTTACTCAAGTATCTGAGTGCATTATTATGCACTGGCTGTGGTCGGCCACTTCTGTATTACACAAATGCATGCACTTGGTTTCCTTCTTGTTCCTCTCATGCTCTCCCGCTCAGCTGTTCATGTCATGGTTGGGCAGAAGTGTCTGCAAACATCTTGCTAAGGGTTCTTTTGGTCTTCAAACTATTAGTGCACACAATTAAGCCAAAACACAGAAAAAGCGGCGCAGGTCAGCTGGTGACTCAGATAAATTTGGTGTACCTATTAGAAGTAAGCATCCGTTTAAATCTAATAGACACATGATCTATTACCCCCCAGGAAATGATGTTGCCTTACCTAAGAGCAGACCACCTTGGAAGCCAAGAAAGTTTTAACTTTGTAAGCTAACTTGTGATTGACAGCTCACCAACCGTCATCACATTTTGCTTAATAAAAAGTCAAACCTCTCAAATGTAACATGCTTTCAAAGCACAAGCAACCAGGCAGGAATTTACCTAAATGCAGTATTTAACCGGAGAATGACCAGCAGATTTTTGTTCTCTGAGAGATTCTTATTAAAAATGCAAGAAAATGCTCCTCATTAGTTTTTACCTTCATGAAACTTCCCCTAGATGTTTGTTTCGCTGTGTTTATCTGTGCTATGTTTCTGTCCAAGTGTCACTGAGTTTGTAGCTGTAGGTCTCTTTGAGGATACATGAAGCCACATGACTTCAGCTTGACTAAAGCTCATGTGATGCCATAAAGGCTTTGGGACAGCTTTCTCTATCCCTCTCCCCTATTCCAGAGGAATGCATCTCAGTGTGATTAGGTTAAGATGAAGCTCATTAAGCTTCAGTTGACAACATGTGACATTAATAATTGAATTTTTGAATCAGCCTCAGTCAGATATAACTACAAATTCTTGGAGTTATCTAGACTTCGTCACAGTTACCTCCTGCTCCCTTTACTGATGCCATACAAACAAAATGAAGGAAAATGAAAACGTGAATATTTACAATAAGACAGGATGGGTTTCTCCAAAGTTATGGTTTAGCAACTTATATTTACTTACTGTAAAGGTAAACATGCAACAAAGCTAACTTTAACGAATCCAGGAAAAGTCATTTCAATCCGACTGATTTTTAAGACCGATACCAAAACCGATATTTGGTCATTTAAAAATCTGATATCCCAATATAGGGGGCAATTTTTTTTCCTCAGATATATGAACTCTAAACAGTTTTTCCTATCATATTTATGTATAGTTATTTATTTACTCATTTATATTCTGCCCAACTCTGCTCGGATCAGCCGGTTATGTTTGAGGTATTCCTCGTGTGTTGCGAACAGGGAAGTTGGAGAGTGCTATCTGGTGGATAAAATATGCAACATCAACACTCATAACATTGTTGAAGGGTATTTCTCCTGTCTCTACTTTTTAAATTTTCATTTATAAGCATTACAAATGCCCATACTGTTAGACTGGCACGTAGCTAATATCGACCAAAAAAAAAAAATCAGTGCATCATAAACGATGGACTATGTAAATAAAAAAGATAATCCAGTGCTGAAGCTCCTTAAATCGTCTTTCTGATGGCCAGCAGAAGGTGACCTCCTCTGATTATAAAAATAAGTCGAATCGCATAGATGATAAAAACTCACCATTCATCATTTATGACTTCAGTCAACATCTTTCTGGTGAAATTATGGTCTCAGTCATTACTTTCAAGACTTCTTCAATGCAGCATGTTTATTTTGTAAACTATAGTCTGATTTATATTAGATATAGATAAAAGGGTGTGCCAGCATCCCATTAATTATGCTCTTGAATAACTAATGGAAAAAAGCGAGAGGTAGAAATAGTGGACTAATTGTCATACGCTCATACAAAAACAGTCAAGAACACAGTCTGAAGTCTGTGTTCTTTTGGTTTACCTTTTCAAGAATTAAGAGATAGTTCTTGTAAAGTTCCTTTAGGAAAATTATTACTATTTCTCTGTGCTTGCCTTTTTTTTTAACCTTTTCTCTTCTGCCACTTTTTCTTTTCTCCACTGCCTCTTCCTTTGCCGGGTTCCTGTTAAAATGGAGTTCTTCCCCCCCACTGTCTCCGAGTGCTTGCTTATAGGGGTTCATCTGATTGTTGGACTTTTCTCTCTTATATTGTAGGGCATTTATTAGGGGTATGGGGAAAACATTTCTGTTAAATAGATGTAGATCGAAACAGACGTGTGATTTTTGATGATTTATCACAGTATATAACTGTATGATCAGAAATAGGTTGCATGCAATTACCAACAGACTGATAGCAGACTCACTTATGGCAACATTTATGGCAGGTTTTAGTAACAGTGTTGGTATGCTTGACAATCTAATTTTGCAGCAAACCAGTAACTGAAGCGAGATAACTTTACCTTTAGTTTAGAGCTTTACTTTGAAGACACCATTTGCAGTTGAGAAAAAGGTGATAAATCACAATGTATTGCAATATTAAGCATAATATTGCATAAATGATTCCCACCTCCCAACACCTAGTCTTTACCCTACAATATAAAGCACCTGAGGTGACTGGTTTTGTGAATTAGGGCTACATAAATGGAATGAAATAACCACAGTGTTTCCTCCTATATAAAATGAATCAAACAGAGATGCATCTTAAATCACATGTTTCTGCGTGTTTCTCATAGTAGTTATTTCATCCAGAGCAGATGCAGACATCTTGAGCAATTCGCTCTTTCAACTTGTAAATTTACAAGTTAAAAGATGTTTGTCATGTGGTGTGTTCAAGGCCTTCAGTGCAGGGCTGTGCTTTGCAGTGTGCTGTTTATAAAGGCCAAACAGCCCTAATATAAATCTTTAAGTGGCGCTAATGGTCGACTAATGCTTCAGGTATGTTTTGAATTAGTGTTGGTGGGGAAGACAGTATGATATACTATGTGCATGCTGTGTGTGTGTGTGTGTGTGTGTGTGTGTGAGATGTGTGTGCAAGACAACCCAGAGACAACCTGTTTTTTTAGCAACATGACAACATGTTCAAATAGATCACACTGCACAAGAGAACTGGAAGAACACCAAGACCATAATATAGGTCTTTGTATGCAAGACACCTTCATGAACTAATGTGCACGTGTGGGGCAGTGCATCTGGAAGACAGTTTAATAGGAAAGGTTATGGAAATGTAAAGTTAACACTAATGCATAATCTTTGTATTTTTGTGTGCTTTATTGAATGTAAATGTGTGTATGCATTGTTGTGCATGTGTGTTTATATGTGTGTGTGTGGGTGTGTGTGTGTGGGTGTGTGTGTAGTAGAAGCAGATGGGTGTGTGGGCGGTCTCTTCCTCTCTCATCCACTCATGCTGAGTGAGGAAGCAATGAACATGAGTGTCATTGAGGAGATTTTTTTTGGGGGAAGAACAAGTGTTTGAATTATATTAATTAAATTATATTTAAAGACTTTAATTCAAACCCACCTTTTTTGAAGTTGTTCACTCGATGTGCATGATTTTACTGTAATGGTTACATGCACAGTTATGCACAGTAAAATTCACAGTGAAATGTATTTTGTACCTGCATCCAATAATAAGTAGAATAGATATAAATAAGAAGAATAAAAATAAGTACTTCACACTATACAGAATAGAATATTTTACATTTTGCATAATAGTGCATTTTAGGGCTCAGAGTTGAGCAGGCAGATGGCTTGTGGATAAAAACCTTTCAGGCTTAGTCCTCAGGCAGCGGTAATTCCAGCCTGATGGGAACAGGGAGAAGAGAGTGTCCGGGGCGGCTCTTCACAGCCCTGAACCTGCACGGCTTGGTGTAAATGACCTGCAGGTTGGGCAGCTGAACGAACCACCCCTTTTAAGGGCCATGAAGTCCTGTTTAGTGCTGTTTCCCATGCAGGTGGTGATGCTCCAACGCATGATGCTCTCAATGGTGCAGGTGTAAAAGCTTTTGAGCACCTTGAGTGGGAGCTTGAAGTTTCTCAGCCGCCTGAGGAGGTAGAGATGCAGTCTGGCCTTCTTCACAGTGTTGTTAATGTGATGAGTCCAGGACAGGTCCCATGAGACGGTCACTCCTAGGTACTTGAAAGTGTTCACTCTTTCCACCTCAGCACCACTGATGCCTATAATATGCTGTGTTTATGTACACTTAACTAGTAGTGAGCAGTAGTTCTGGGTTGAATATTCTACATGTGTAGATTTACATGGTGTAAATTTCTGAATTTCATGCACAAAATGAATTTACGGTGGATTTTGAAGTTCCTTAAAAATAATATATTCAATTCAATTCAATTCAATTCAATTCAATTTTATTTATACAGCGCCAATTCACAACAAACAGTCGCCTCAAGGCGCTTTGTATTGTAAGGTAAAGGTAAAGACCCAACAATACTGCAGAGAAAAACCCAACAGTCAAACGACCCCCTATGAGCAAGCACTTGGCGACGGTGGGAAGGAAAAACTCCCTTTTAACAGGAAGAAACCTCCAGCAGAACCAGGCTCAGGGAGGGGCAGTCATCTGCTGAGACCGGTTGGGGCTGAGGGGAGAGAGAGAGGACATGCAGAGAGACGTGCAGGAAACCAACAGATTAATAATCCACTACTAACTCTCTTAAATAGAGTGACACACAATAATTGATGATCCATAAACTATTTTTAACATTATTAATGTCACATATATGTATAAAAAAAAGGGTGTGCTGGGTAATGCTAGCTGGCCTAGCCTAGCAGTCTGTGGGAGGGGCTCTGTGCTAAGAACAGTAAATATGAGACTTGGGCAGAATATAAATGAGTAAATAACACCTAAATATGAGACTCGTTTTGCCTCATTTCTGGTTGCACTGCTTGTGTGATGGACTTCATTCAGGCAGCTCCTCCACACACAGGACGGGGAACCAGGTGAGGCAGAGATAATGTGTTAACCTGACCACAGAGTTTGGAAGAATGAGTCCAAATGGAGTTTGTTTCAGAGCTGCACTTAACAGCTGTGCTTTGGAAATATTAAAGCTAACGAGCCAGATGTTGACTCGGTTTAAACGCAGCGGCAGCAGCTAACCGAAAATCATAACAAGCAGCCTTTTAGGGACTGGCTCTGAAGCCTCGTGCCAAATATTTAATTGTTGTTAGCAGAGCCTGAGAGTGGAGTATTTATTGTTTGGGCCGTGTTTTATTGTTTTTATGTCTTGTGTTTTATGAGGACATTAATTTTTCTTTTTGTATACTCCTGAGAGAAGTAATCATTGCGAACCTTTGTGAAGACCCAGCAAACAAATGCAGACAAAATAATACTGTGCGACACTATGAAACTGCCAGAAACTCCAAATATATTATGATATTAATGTTTGGTGATACTGCCCAGGCCCACTTATGAGTATTAGATTTTATGTGTAATATTTCATTTTCTGTTGATGTGTGCGCTGGCCTAAAAACATACGTCTGTTTCGACATTGGGTTTGGACATCGACGAGCTCTGTGACACTCAGTGTAATTGCCACAAACGTGTGAGCGTCACTGTAGAAAATACTTGTGTAGCTGTCTCAGAGTTTCATGCATCCTCTTCCAGCGCTGTCTCTGACTCTTGCCCCAGTTCTCTTGCTGCTCCCTTAAAGTCTCATCCACCCTGCCTCGAGTCAGTTGGAGGTTAATGCACATGTTTCTCCTTAATCTCTGTTTCTCTCTCTTCCGTTATTCCAGGCAACGATCTCTATCTCCATCTGTGAGAAACCACAACTGCTGCTTTTTTGCACAGATGCACTTGCATTCAAATGGTACATACAGATACACTGAGCGCTGTAACTTAGTGCTTTAAAACCGTAGGGTGCAAAATCTGTAAGTAGGCCTGAGGTAAAAATGAGTAAATAGCAAACTGCAGTGGACTGTGAGTAGTTTATGACTAAGAAATATACACACTACTATGCAGAATATGTTAAAATTCTGCACTGTCAGTCCAGCAGTTGCTGATATATTTGTAGAGGTAGTTGTGTGTTTGTGTGTGGTCTTTGTTTAAAGCCAAATAAAACTGGCAAACGGAAGGACCTCAATTAAACGAACCTTTCAGGCTCTAACTGCACAATCAAGTGGGGGTGCTATAAATCAGAGGGTACAGCCTGTAATGTGCAGTGGCTGACGTGAAAATTGAGCAACATGTGACAAGTTTAGCCAGCATGGATTTCAGGATAGCTTGGGAGCTCTGAAATGTGCTTGTTTGTAGCGCAGAATTTAACCATAATCAGCCACAATCAACCGTACAATGTCAGCTCTCCATGGCACCTTATTCATCAGAGACTCTGTCTGAGTGTCTGTGTCTAACTGTCAACTCTTTCGATGGTTTGAGCCATTGAATGTTTTGGGTTTTTTTTTCAGAACAGGAAACCACAAAATTTTGTATAAAATGACAGAAGTCACACTAAAAATCAACACAAAAATCAGCGTCAATTACATTCATCCAGTGGGTCAAATTGTGTGCAAAACCTTCAGATTGTAGACATTTTTGTCCTGCTGTGGTTACCACAGTGTTTACATCTATAGTTCTGCCTCATTGCCATCACATTTATTCCTGAATATGTATATGGCTTTTCATAAGATTTTATTGATGCCATTACCGACTTGCTCCAAATGAAAATCACCAGCACACTAATAACAAGCACTAATATTGTCAAGCACTTTTGGTTTGAGGCTACATGAAATGTGTATTCTTGTTTCAAGTACAGGAACAGTAGTAGAGACCAGTTTGAGCCAAGAAAATGCCCTGACTGTGGGTAATCATGAACACAATAACACAGTGGCAGTCTGACACATCGTGTGGTTTTATGTTTTATTTAGGTGCTAGAGCAGGTTGACCTCAAATCAAAGAGTCACCACATGTTTTGTTTAGACGACGCTCGATGCCTATGCCTGAGTGAAAATGCTTTAAGTGGTCCTAGACTAGAACAGGTCTATTTATGATGCATTTAATCGAGTTTAAAATAAGATAAGGATTACTACTGTCA
>VUQJ01014756.1:8404-23109 GCA_015108635.1 Andinoacara biseriatus | reverse complement strand
AAATTACGAAGCAAAAAAAAAAAAAAAAAAGAGGCTGTGTTTGTCGAGTCACTGTGACTCTCGCAGCTAATGTTACGTTCTTACTTCCTCTATTTTGTTTTGCAGAAAACCAGTGTTACCACATTCAGATATATGAAAATCCACAACTTGTCTGAGAATTTATCTGCTTTGTTACATACATATTTGTAGCATATAAACTTTAATAAATTATATCAAAAACCAATTAACAATAGCTCATCTTAAAATGTATATTGAAGATATATAATATCTTTATTACCCTGTCATGCAGATGAGACAGGGTAAGAGATACATAGGCATGCAACAAGTACCCATATTTATGTACTGACTTACAAGCTAACGCTTGTTATTAAGATACATCCACTGGATTTTAGGGTGTATTGCACAGACACAGATACATGCTAATTAGTGCGTCGTAACCTTCTAATAAAATACTAGAATTGCACTTATGCAAACTGTAGCACAGTTCTGACAGGCTCCAGTCAAGAGCTGGAGCTCCATGAACTAGTGGAGGTAAAACCTTGCAGACTGCTATCAATTTTAGTCCCCTGTGCTGGCACACTTGTCACTTACAGGGATGGCCTAAGCACGCACAACTCAAAGCCTTATTAAAATGTAAACGAGCATGTTAGATAAACAAAAAAAAAAATCACAACACTACAGATGTCATTAAGGGTTAAAATAGCTACAGAACCAAATTAGTTACAGACCCAAACTGTTTTCTATACCAGGTTCCATTTTTACCGCTTGAGTTAGAGATACTCAATGTTTACAACCTCACAGCAGCAAAGTATGATGGCAAAATTGTAAAAACATCTGCAAAGTTGTGAACACTGTAAACACAAATATTACTTTTCTTTAAATAAAAAAAACAACTTGTTTTTAAACCCAAAAGTTTGAACCAGTCTGATGGAAAAATCCATCCGTACTCATCTTCATTACAGTTTCAAATCCTTTCTGCGTCATCTTACTGTGTAATTTCTTAGCTTTTAGTGGGTGTTAAGTGAAAGTGAAAGCAAGAATGTAACTATTATGCTTTATTTACATTAAACGAATTAATTCAAAAGCAAGACTACAATGCAGCATGCATTTTAAAAAAATTACAATTACGTGACAGTAGAAATAGAGGAACAAAGAGAATGTGCAAAGACTGATATGAACTGATATGTGTGTTTACTTTTAAGTTACTTCACTTCACACTTTGAGAATGTGAAGTCAGTCATGAGTCACAGTGTGGAATTAGCAGCTTTACATTAGAAAACCGATGTCAAATTTCCGTGCGTTTCTGCAGCAATGACGTCATGCAGCCAGCGCTTTTCCCTAGAACGTAAAAGATGCGGTCAATGTTTGACTGGGAAATTACATCATTCTTTAAGATGTAAGACATAGTGCTGCGAGAGAGCCTCAAGCTATAACCTTATACTCCTACGCGCTGCTTTGTGTTCACTGCAATTCAATAATGTTACAGGCTGTGGCTGAGAAGGAACGCACACATTGATGTAGTATACAGAACTAGTGCTTACACAAGCAGCAACACTATTACAGTTCATCCTGAGGTGTAATGGAGCATGGCCGCAGATTGTATGTAAAAGATAGACATCAGGTTCATGAGATGTTAAAAATGATAAAATTGTATTCAATCCAGCCCAGTTCAGGTTACAGAATGACTTTATGGTTTCTTCCCTTTTAGAAACCATTGTACTGCAACCACACTATGGCTGACACAGTAAGCTGACAACCGCTAACCACTTCACTTTTCTGTCGCTGCAGCAGCTTCTTCTTTGTGGAACGAGGTAGTTCCCACAGCAGAATTTGCTACGTTAGCCATATACAAAGGTGCAGTTAAGCTTTTATTACAGTATTGAGTGAAGCACTGGAGATGGGCAAACTGTTGACAATTTAATGCTTATATTAATTATTGATTTGTTGTCCAGTGGTTTCTCCTCTTCGTTCTGTGCACTTTAAGCTAACGGTAGCACTTAGACTGCGTTCCTAAACCCAGCCCTTTGACTTACAGGTGTGTCTTCCATTTGTGCCTGGTCTGACTGCTTTACTGCAGTATAAAAACTGAGTACTGCAGATATCAGTGATGTTTGATGCAGTTAGGTAAATCAAATGAGTTTAACAATGACTTTGACTTTTAGAATTAATTTTTTTCAGACTTTCAATAGATTTAGCAATATTGTTGTTGTAAAATCAGTGTGTGTCATCTGGGTTCATGGCTAGATAAAGCTGGGTATCATCTGCATAGCAATAAAAATGTATGCAATGCTTTCTAAAGAGACTACCTAAGGGAGTCATGGCTAATATAAATAGACATGATCCTAGCACGTAACCCTGTGGAACTCCATAATTAACCTTAGTGTGTGAAGAAGACTCCCCATTTATATGAACAAATGTTTTCATTAGTTGGAAATTTTAATATGAGGTTTTATTTCCACAGTGCTGCAGATTAGAGAACTTTAAAAAAAAATTAATTCATGATTTTATTAAACCATGAGTTATATAAGTTGGCCTCATATTGCCAGGATGCTGATCAAGAGTTGAAATGTTTGCATTTGTACATCTCTCTAGTTATACAATAAGTTAATTATAGTTAAATATACATGAATATACATGAAAGACTGGGAGAGAAACGGCAGAGAGGGAGTTATCCAGAGGTTGAGTGAAGAGATGGGAGGGTTTGTGGGGTGATAAATTGATTAGTAAAGTGGAGTGTCCTCTAATGGACCAGTTACATCATTGAAAGTGAGAGAGAGAGATCAGTGGAGAGTGACAAAGAGGTCTCATTAGGTTTTTCTGCAGGAAATATTAATTTTCCTTTTCTCTCTCTCTCTCTCTCTCTCTCTCTCTCTCTTTTATAAATGGACTCTTAAGCTATATTTCTTTCTGGGACTACTTTTTTTCCTCTTTGTAGTGACATACAGTGTGTTTATGTGCCTGTGTTTGTGATTGCAGTCATTACTTAAATGTGTTTGCATAGCAGAGAACACATGGGTGAACTGTCAGGCCTAAAAGCTGCAATCAACCTATTAGCTTCAATACAAGCACAGGGTTGTACAAACACACATGCACGTGCACGTGCACACACACATGATCATGCACACACACACACACACACACATACTCAAAAGGCCTTGTTGTCTCCAGGATCATACGCTGCTACCTGCTGCTAAAAGCAAGTGTACTGCGTGTGTTTCGTCTGACCCTTTTTGTTATTAATTGTTCGAATGTGATTCTCTGAAAATGATGAGTAAAATGTGTGTAGCTTAGGACCACGATACCGTGTGAACATAGGCCTTCATCTGTTGGCACATGGGATAACATTTACCAATCTTTAGCTTTTGCTTCACATCGATTTTCTCACTAGTGTGAGGAAGATCTTAACGAATTTAAAAACAACAAAAGCCAAAACAAAACATGAAAAGAACAAAATTACACAAACAGGAAAAAAAAGTGTCTGTCAGCCCTGAAATTCACATCTTTGCGTCCCTTCTAATGGCCTTATATCCAGGACACAACAATTTCAATTCAATTTTATTTATATTGGCCCAAATCACAACAAACAGTCGCCTGAAGGCGTCACCTGATCCAATTTAGTGAATCCTATTATTATTTTTGCCTGATTCCCTTTTGGAGTTGAGCGGTATTACACACGACATTGAAAACGTGACTTAATTGTCACATCGGCCAGACGTCACTCCCCGAGACACAAGAAGAAAGCAAAAATACATCTTTTTTTAATAAGGAAAATGACAAAAGTAGTAACGCACACTCAGATTACTCGTTACTGGAAAAAGTGGTCAGATTCAGTCTGACATCACTGTTCACAAATACATCTCAAAGTGAAGAAAGAAAAATTTGGAAGGCATCCCTGGATGTTCCTAAGATATTGTCACAGAATAACCTGGATCCAGGGATTCGGTCCATTCATGGTGAAGCCTTGGTGGCGGGATGCTGTTTCCGACTGCTCTCCGGAAAGTTTATGCACAAAATTCTAACGCTTACATTTAATTCAGTCTTCAAGTTAATATTTGATACTAGTGTGCCGTGTCTCAACAAATAGCAGGCACTAGCTGGGAGATTTGTTTGCTCCTTCATGTTGTGAGGTACAATAAACAACGCAGAGTTCAGATGTTTGTAGCAGGACTCATGACTTGAAAAGTCATTAAAGGCAAGAAAAAGGTGAAGGTGCTCCGTGCGCAGCGCGAGCTTTGACCTATTTAAGTCTAACTTTTGGGATGTGTTAAGGACATCACAGAGGAGCAACGTGTCTACCACTGCCACCCTCCACCCCGGACCCCTCCTTGGTGTAAGACACCAAGTCTAACACTGTTGCCAGGCAGCAGTCATCAGTTGCTAGGCGATGCTGATGGCGTATAGCAGGAGAGCTGAAGGAGTAAGACTGAGGAGAGGCAGAAGATGACAGGCAGGAAGGAGTGAGAGTAATGCTGCTGGAGATGTTTGACAGGGGTGGTGATGCCAAAGGAAGCTTGAACACGTTCATCAGTTAGTTTGTTACCAGGATCACAAAACAGGCCGAATTCACAGTCGTGAAATTTGAATAAGAAAAATATCACACGTGAGCTTAACTACAGGTCTTAAATTCTCATATTCTTACCTCACATTGTGTTTTTGTCGTTCTCCTCCAGCTAAATCCTTGCTGTAAAATTGCTCCATTTGTCTTTCTTTCTGTGATTTTCTTTTCTCTCACTTCCTCGTTTCTTTTAGTGCCCTCTGTCGCCTCACCGCCATCACCTTGTATTTTAACCTTAACTGTGATTTTAGTAGTTTTAATGATAATTAATGACTTAATAACTCAAAGTCAATAATGGAATAAAAGCAGGGGTGTGCGCGTCTTGTCAACGAGATGTTTAAAAGTTGTCGATTTTACTATTCGGTGACAGAAATGCTTGTCAGTTAAATGTATTCTTCTTGTTTTCTTAACGTACAGCAGCAGTTACCGGTGCAGAGACGTCAGACAGCTGTGCCCCCTTCAATCACACTCTCTGAATGGAAGAGAGAGAGTGGGAGCAGTGGTGGAAAATAAACACATGACAGTCGCACTACTCAGCGCCGTTCTGCAGTACCTGTGGTTAGAAATACACAGGAAAACGTACATTTAAAGTGCGCCCTCTTTCAAAGATCTGCTGTCTTTCAGACCAGTCAGCTTTTCTTTTCTGCTTTTCTGAAATTCTTCACTGGGATCATCCCCGATTTAAAGTATAAAAATCTGTCACAATCGGTCTTTGAAGAGAATAGTGAAGTGCTCCACTGCCAGTCCCTCACACCTCCAAATGAGGTCCTCTTCGTCCTTTAAAAGGGGAAATCATTCTTTTCCTATACATGGACAAGAATAAGTATGTAATTAATAGCATTAATAGCAGGTTTCTCATCAGTTGATGTAGACTTGTTTTTTTAGCTTGTGGCCCCAGTTTTCGTGCATTCAAGGTCACATATTTGAGGGCGCAGGAATTCATAGTCCTGCAGAGGGAGGGAGATAAAGTGCTGCAGGTGTTGTGGCAGCAAGACCCCAGAACAGAACAGAACAAGCATCAGTGTCAGCAGCCACTGATTTAGTAACAGCATGAAAAGAAGGAGCTGTGGTGGAGGTGGGATTCAAAGCGGCTTGCAGCCTGAATAGTTTGCACTGTATTGGATTGACCAGTTGGGTGTTTTGAAGGATGTCAGCTGAGCCTGGGCTGCCACAGACACCAGCTCAGGGTTCCAGATGAGCATTGCTTGGTGCTTTACTTCTGCTTTCCTACATGATGAGAGTTGTTGAATGCTGAATAATGCAAGATCAAAGAGAGAGGATGTTTGGAGTTCTCCAGTTGAGGAAACTGGAATTGCAGACTCATCGGTACATGTGGCCAACAGAGTCAGAAGGCAGATGTTCAGCCATATCAAAAGTGCAAATAAATTATATCACCAGACTGAATTATTTGTTCTTTTTTAACATCCTGAGTGAGGAAAGAGATAGACCCCCTTGCAAAATACACACACTGTCGGGTGGAAGTCAACAAGTGGTGCATGAGGTTTAGTTATTAGATTGATAATTCTCGTCGCTCAGTACATTACCGTCAGTGATGAAACCAGAAGGGACGGAGAGAACAGGGGACACAAACACTAGAACTAGTAAGAAAAATGAGTGATTATCACTAAAGGGACACACTGTCAGCCCTGCAGTGTCGTTGCCATCTGCTGGCCACTTGGTGTCAGTGCAGATTTAATTTCTCACCAAATCCTGCAGGTGTTGCTCGTTTATCTGAGATGCCAGCACGAGTGTTTAAAAAATATTATAAAGCCTGGACTATAAAAAAAAAATGTCAGTGTTGGTTATTCACATTCATTTGGTTTAATTAGGAGGTCGTAAATAAAGGCATAAATGCAACATAATTTATTTGGGTGTTTTTGTCGTGTCTTCATGCAGCAGCAGTAGCAGGCTCCACCGAAAATGAGGAGCGCGTGTTTCGGCAGCGGATGCGTCCCAGGAAGCGTCAGGGCGCCGTCCGCCGGAGGGTTCACCAAGTCAACGGACACAAGTTCATGGCCACCTACCTGAGACAGCCCACATACTGCTCGCACTGCAGGGACTTCATCTGGTTAGAAACACGCGCACCCACGTGTCTACACGGCGGTTAATGTGTACACACACACACGTCAGATCAGTTTGGCAGAAAGAAACCTGTAAATAAATACCTTTAAGTAACAAATTGACCTGTAGGAGAGAGTATGTGCATTGAAGACAGGACGGAAATGTGATAGCAGGCTGACTGTGAGTTGTGCATCTTTCTATCAAAGACGAATGGATCCAGAATCTGTCATTCCTGTGAAAATGCCAAGGTTGGTGATGAAGAGATGGAGCGGTAATAGGTCTGAGAGAAAAAAAAAACCTCTTAACTGACCAGCTGTATGTAAACAGCAGTTTTAAAATAGCTGCTTTTCACCGTGTTCACTGAGTTCCCTCCTTAAACCAATTTTCTCCCAGTAATAACCTGCTCTCTTGTTTACACGTAAGCGCAGTGGATGCTGTGAAGTGGGGAGTAACAAACAGAGCCAGCTGTGTTTGTTTCCATCCCAACGAACTGCTGTTAGCTTCACTCACATGGAAACCATGTGGCCTCGGTGCTCCGCTCACTTTCAGCTGCGCTCTGAAAGAACGTTTGATGTGTAATCAGAATCACAAGGGAGCTGTGTTTCGATCTCCGAGTGGTCAGGGTCTCTGTGGTGAGTCAGCAAAAAAAAAAAGAAAGAAAAAACTGCAAGGGGTTTGTTTGATTTTTTGTGTAAACCCACAATTATGTCCTGAAATAACCACTGAAAAATCCGCCCCTTTAGTAGGTTTTGATGTAAAATTCTGCAGTGGTCGTTTAACAGTTGTACATTAGAATAATCAATAGTCTTATTCTCAAAGTAAACTAAAGTCTGGAACCCTCTCACATCTATAAGTCATGCATAGACGAGATATTTTTGCAAACACTGAAGATCTTACTGGGTTGCTGTTTGCAAGACTAGCCTAGATTCTTCCTGGTGGAATTTTATAAGACGGAAAACTTCTCCAGTGTAACTATGAGACCAATATATAGGCCATTATAGGCCAGACCTTGATGTCAGTCGGGGCTCACTCATAGCCTCAATGGGGCTTGCAATAAAGCTTGACTTTCAAAATAAAAGTACTGTAACAATACTAAAATAAATATTTTATTAATATGAATTGTGACATCAGCTCTGGAAAAGGTAAACAAAGTTTCAAAAGAATGTAAACAATATGAAGACAAATGTAATATGTGACACATTTTTTTTTTAATCCTCTAACCTCACATGCTGCCTCTCTGTCTCTCTGCAGGGGGCTTTTAGGGAAGCAGGGATACCAGTGTCAAGGTAAGACAATATTTACCTTTGCAAGTGGCTGCACTTTAATCACACGTAAAGCCTGCTAAAGCATGTGTGTGTGTGTGTTCCTGTTGCAGTGTGTACCTGCGTGGTCCATAAGCGCTGCCATGAGCTGATCATTACCAAATGTGCTGGCATGAAGAAGCAGGATGACATGGTTGGCGAGGTATGGATCTCTCACTGATTGGCCTGAGATCAAATACAATGAAATACTTCATCTTCACCAAAGTCTACACAGAGATCCTTAAAACCTTCAGGGAGCACCGTCCCATCACATCCCTGCAGGTTGGTCTTACTGTCCTACGGTGCTTCTTACAGGTGGGGTCTCAGAGGTTCAGCGTCAATGTCCCGCACAAGTTCAGCATCCACAACTTTAAAGTTCTCACCTTCTGCGACCACTGTGGGTCTCTGCTGTGGGGTCTGATGCGACAGGGTCTCCAGTGTAAAGGTACAAGCAAACATTCAGTCTTCAAGTATAGGCAAAATAAATGATGTTTTTTATTTTATCGTTCAGATAAACTCTTTCTAGAATCTCTTCTGAAATTGTTCTCTTCTTCTTGCATTTCTCAGTATGTAAAGTAAATGTGCACAGGCGCTGTGAGAGTAACGTAGCTCCAAACTGTGGCGTGGATGCCAGAGGGATCGCTAAAGTCCTGTCTGACCTCGGAGTCACGCCAGACAAGATCTCCAACAGCGCCCAGAGACGGAAAAAGGTTTGGAAACAGGCCTGAGTGTTCTTAAGAGGCTTTAGATTTATTGCAGTTTTTATATTTGAAGCCATTTAAAGAAGGTTTCAGGCTAAACAGTGGGACTAACTGAGGGCTAAGTACTTATACTAAAATAAAATAAAATAAAAGGCAGTGTAAAAGATCGATCTAGCTACAATATCACCTACTGGGTTGCAAAGTCCTGTTACGAAGTCTTGAGATGAGCGTTTTCACTGCCGCCAACTTGGAGTTTTGAAACAATGTGACGAGCAAGGAGCAGAAACTCCTGTAAAACTGAAACTGCACGCTAAAGTTGTTAGCCAGTTAGCTTTCTGACTTTTAGGAATACCAAAACTTAGCAGATGGGGCTTGAATTGAGTAACTGAGCCTGTAAACTCATCAGGAAAGTGCTTACTGAGGACAGATCAGAGGACTGTTTACTCATAGAACTCTATAGGAGCGGAAGCCTGAGGAGTCGCCCCCTGGTGGCTGCTAAAAAGAATGCAGGTTTAAGGTTCGGTCAGCCAGTGTTGGTAATGCAGAATCGCCTCATGCTGCGGTCACTGACTTTTTTAGAATCCGACTATTTCCTGGCTTTAAAAAATAAAGACAAAGAACTACGATTGTCTCAGTGTCCTGCAGTGAGGAGCAGAAAAAAGTATGAATAAACTCGAGCCCTTTCTAGAATTATGAAAAACGTAATGCAAAAGCTTCTGTACTCCATTATTGTATTGATACTTTAAGAAAAAATAACATTAAAAAAAACAACAACTTTTTAATCTAAAATGAAGCTGTTATTTTTTGTCGGTCATGCATCTGTTTAGTTCAAACATGAGACAAAATAAAAAGTACAAGAACAAAAAGACACCAAGCAGAAGACTGCTCCTCATATTCAACATGAGAGAACCCAAAATTCTCCAAGGTCCGCTTGAGAAAGAGTTCCAAAAGTAAAAGAACCAAGCAGCTGACTCTCTGTTAGATCCACATGTCCCAAAAAAATTTAGAAACACTTTTCAAATCTTTTCAAACCCCCCCGCCCTCCTAAATGTGTGTTATTCTTTCTAGTGGAAGGTCTGAAATCAGCTTACGTATAACATTCGGTCTATTGAGTAAAACCTGAGGTTCTTTAGAGTTTGTTCATTTTTTTTTAAATATTTGTGTGTTTAGGAAACTTTTGGAAATTAATTTGAAATAATCTTTAGATTTTGCATTTCTTTCTAAAGCATTGCTGTACTAAAATACCGACCGTGATTGATGGTGACGTGTTGTCTGTGAACAGCTTACTCAAGCTCAGGATCCTCAGCAGCTGTTATCAGGGATCCCTCAGATAGAAGACGATCGCTCAAAGTCTGCCCCGACCTCCCCGTGCGACCAGGGTAGGCAAATTCCAGACCGTTAAACTCTAAACTGCAAACAGAATGAACAAACGCACCAAAGCTCTTCTTTTTCTTGGTTTCATGCAGATGTGAAGGAGCTGGAGAACATCCGGAAGGCTCTGTCATTTGACCACCGCGGAGAGGAGCACAAAACACACCAACTGTCTTCCTCCTCATCTGTGGACACAGTCACATGCGACACAGGAGGCGATGGAAACGGCATCGGGCAGGAAGGCGAAGAAAGTCAGTCGAACGGCGAGGTCAAAAGTCACAGCGCTCCAGAGACCAAGAGGATGAACCTGCATGACTTTGTGTTTATCAAAGTTCTGGGGAAAGGAAGCTTTGGAAAGGTGGGTGCACGCATGACTCGCTTCCTCTGCAGCTTCATTTGTGAAATTCAGTAAGATGTGCAGCGACAAGGATGGAGCATAATACAAGAAAAGGTTTGCTTGGAAAATATTGTTTCTAACTGTAACTGCTGTGTGTCACGTGAGCAGGTAATGCTGGCGGAGATGAAGGGCACGGACGAGGTTTATGCTGTCAAAGTGCTGAAGAAAGATGTGATCCTGCAGGACGACGACGTGGACTGCACCATGACTGAGAAACGGATCCTAGCGCTGGCCAGGAGACACCCCTACCTGACACAGCTCTTCTGCTGCTTCCAGACTAAAGTAGGAACACACACGCAGATGTGCTTTTGCACCTCCAGAGGGCAGCATTGCACTAAAGTGGAATGTTAGCCTACCTTGAAGCCTACAGGTCTCGCACACAGAAAGCATTCACAGTCTGGCTTTTGAACAGCAGATTTAAAGTAAAATACCTTTCTGTTAGGCAATCTTCCCTTAATTCGTTTGTAATTTTCTTTTCTTTTCTCCTCCTCATTTAGTAGAAAACCTTAAACTACTACATCTTGTTTTCACACATGCACTGCAGACTGTGTTTTCTGCCTGGCAGAGGATTGTGTTGGATAGAACATTAACTGATATTTAACCTGCCAGGTTCTTAGAACAAGACCTGAGTGATGTTGGATTGTGTAGAGGTGTAAATGGTGCTGCTAATAGCTCAGTGCATTTACTGCTAGGAGGTACGTGCCTCCTTCACACTCTGTCCAGGCTTAAGGCGCCTTACCTAAACCATGTAGAATATTTCCAGCAATGCAATTAAAGCAGACTACAAGGAATGATTAGAAAGTTGCAGGGATGGGTCTTCAAACATCTAAAATCTCGCCCGATCTCTTCTGCACCTCTGGACTGATTTCGATGAGATCTCATGTCATGTCTTCTTGCCCCTTGTACTTGTTATTCTGTGATATCTGCTGGATCTCTTTCAGCAGCTAATGAACAATCCTTAAACTTGATTTTTATTTTCAGAATGTGAACAAAGAGGATGCAAATCTGGGTGAGCGGTCAGGTGGCAAGCATAGATTGCATAATCAGTGTGCTCTGTGCTGGCACCAAGATGGCACTGTGACGTTCCCACAGCACAGCGGCCAAATGTTTTCCCTCACGACGCTGCAGTAGAACCCCAAAATGACGGTATTATGTTGGGGTACAAAATCTTATTAATTATTCTTCTTAATTTACAAGAAACAATAATGGACATGCTCCCGATCTCCCTCCTCGCCTGACACACTCCGTTAAGGCTCGTAAGCTGCTGAAAGATTCTGCAGGACAGCCAGTTCTCATAACCAGTGACGAGCTTCCACATGAAAGTCATGTCAGTTTGAAAGAGACGTTGATGGGAGTGAGTTTGAGGTCCGTGGAGGAATCGCAGGCCGCAGAGCAGGACTTCCAGAGAGCGATCTAATGATAGCTTCAGGGCTGGAAGCTGTCTGGGCATGACTTAGAAGATGTTCTTGAATGGAAGTGGGATCTAATGTGAGATTTTGGGGGGTTTATGGGCCTTTTTGTTTACACCTCGTAATCTTCTGTTGTGTGACTGGACAACTGTGGAAAATATCCCGACCTGATTCTCTCAGAAATAGAAGTTCCTGTGTGAAAATGGCTTAAGGCCCTTCATTTCCTGTCCACCCATTGAGCTGAGTTCATTCTAGGTTCAATGTTTTGGGTTAAATAAATAAAACGTGACATGTTAACAGTTGAACATGCCCTGCATGTTTGTAAACATGTCCAGAGCATTAATGGACTGCGAGAACTATAGCATGACAGTCAGCTATATGAGAACTATGATAAGAGGGCTGCTCTGTGTTCACTCCTCTGAACACGTCACAACTTCTTGTGGGACAAACTTGCCTGCAGGTATCGTGTTTTATACCTGCTGAATGCAACATTTTGTGAGCTGCGCTGTCAATCAGATGTCTTTGTAAGACGTTTAAGAAAATATTAGGAGCAGCTTTAACACTAAAGTCATTGATGAAGCACCTGCTATCAGTTCCCTGGAAGACCGACGTTCTTTAACAGGCCGCTCTGCTTTCATCGTCTTCACTTTCAACCTCTTTATCCATCAATACTGTAAGTGGGCTGTGACAGACAGACACACAAAGGCAGCCAAGGGTGGGACGAGGGCAGCCCTTCCAGACCACATTTTGACTATTGAATGTTACATAAATGCATTTATGTACATGCACTTGTGTGAGAGTGTGTGTATTAATGATAAGGTTACTTTTTTTTCTTTTTTTTTTGCAGCTTGAACCTGAGAATCCAGCACAGGTGGACACTGAAAAACTGATATTTTACTTATTTATGACCCATGCAACTTCAGATTTAGAAAGCCTTTAAATGTGCACGTATTTTCACTGCTATTTAGTGATATTAGGATCCCCACATCACGAATAGTGGTGCAGGAAAATTGGTGTTCTTAATGACTTTTCTGCTATTTTTAAAACCATCCAGTGGAGTAGATTGGACCTTTTGACAGGCCAGTTTTGTTCCCAGGGACGGTTTAGACCCTTGTTTGAACCAAACTGACTCTTTTGTGTAGTCAGCATGCAGAAACTTTCTTGTGCCATCTTCATTCTTCCACCACTGTTCAGAGTTTCAGCCTGTTGTCAAACCGAAACATGAAGTAGCCACAAAAAAGCAACTTGTTTTTGAAATTAGCAGCTTTGAAAGTGACGTATTTCAGATCTGCAGCTGGATGCCAGACAGAGTGGAGACGTGTAACCTTGGCAAAGAGCGTAATACCAATGAAGTGTAAAGACCTGGGACGCGTATGATTCTTCCCGGCCCCTTCGACCTCCAAATGTGGACTCATATTGGACAGGAAACAGAAAGTCTGAGATGAGACAGGTGAAAAATTGCGATGACTAAAGTAACAAAAGGAAAGAATAGACAACAATAGGTTGTGACTGTTTGACGCGCCGCTGTGAGACTGTGTTGGGAGTTAATTGCGTAAAGTCTTTGCAGAGTTGAGCAGAAGGCGCCAATTACACTCAGTGGTGTTAAATACCATCTGATGAAGTGGCGTTCACTCATTAAAACAGTCTTGAAAGCAGTTACACGATATTTGCTGAAGCCAGCTGCATCATTTGATGGTGTTTTCTGCTTTGTTTTTGATGAATTGTTGGGCAGTTCTTGCGTCTGCTTCTGTGTGTGTTTCAGCACACATTAAGATCCCGTCAGCATCACTTGTGTGGAATGCTTCTCCTTACACCTCATATTGATCAGTTCATAGAGGGGTGCGCCTCTCACATCGCTATTGTCCATTCAGTAGGTAGCTTCCTGTACTTATCTATTCCTTACTTATTGTAATCCTCTGAAAAGATCTGGAAAGTATCGAAGTATCAAGTCTGAGCCGTCCAAAGAGTGTTTGAACCCAGCCATCTTTAAGCTTCTTGTTCTGATCCAGCTATTGCTGCTGGACCGAGGTTTCGGGGAGCTTTTACGCCTGAAATTTAGGTTAACGTCAAAGTAAAAAGTCAGAAAGTCCATATGAGATGAGTTGGATATGAAAGCACCCCTAACTTTCTCATTCAAAGCAATATGAGGTGATGAACAGGATAGATTTTCTTTGATAAAACAACGCTTTTTGTTCTTTTCCTTTTCTGTGTCAACAGACCATCAATTGAGTAGCCCGTGAAGGTGTGTTTGCTGCTGCCAGTGATCCATATACTCATACATACTATTTTTATAGCGGTAATAGTTTTACACTGTTCTTATAGTCAAAAATCTCAAAATGTAGAAGATTGAAGAAATAATTGGAAGGAGGAGAATGAAGTCACGGTAGTAAATAAATGATTTTACTTTCTTTTTCACACACAAAGGACACAGTTAAAAGTATTTGGTGAAAAATTTGCTGTTCTGCGGGTGGATCAGTGCGAGTCAGACATGTCAGGGAGGAGGCATCGAGGATATTTTGCGAGCTGCATCTCGCATGTTTATTTTCTCTGAATGCTCTGGAAAGTTCGACTCTAATGGTGGCGTCTCCTGTTCAATTTATTTATTCCTGTTATTTTCCTCCAAAGCAAACACAAACGTGTGGGGTCGACAGACGAGAGCGAGATAGAAAGAAGTAAAAGGGAGAGGGTGAGACTGCGCTCTTAGATATTTATTTTGTCCTTCTCGTTTCTCTCCATATAGTTGTTTGACTCACACACACACACACACACACACACACCCCCTCAGAGCAGGCAGGAGTGATTGGGACCGTGTTATTGGTTGAGACAAAGGGACTGTGGTTCTTATGTAAGAGCTTTGATCCTTATCAGAGATGTGTATTCCATATGTTGTGTGACCCCCCCCCCCCCCCC
>VUQJ01014747.1:2123-12260 GCA_015108635.1 Andinoacara biseriatus | reverse complement strand
GAAAAAAGAATACACACACACACACACACACACACACACACACACACACACACACACACACACACAGAGATACTTGCTTTTCCACTATTGGGGGGCCTGACTTGTTTTTGTGCTGTTGTGGCATCCACCCTTTTCCACCTTAGTAAAAAAAATAAAAATAAAAATCAGGTGAGATTAAAAAAAAACATAGAGTCACAAATATCACTTCAATTCATCAAAATTCTAAACTTTTTTTTGCCACACAAACTTTTTGGTCACATTGGATCAAAGTTCTCTGGAGATAATAAATATTTTAACAAAGATTACCAAATATACTGTATGACAACTGAGATTTACTGTAAGTTCTAATTTACAACCACTTCTTCCTGCAGCAGGCGATGGTACCTTTCTCTGTGCATCAACCATTTCATATCCCTGGTTAGATCAGGCCAAAAGATCAACAAATATAGTGACAATGCCCAGGTAATAATCAGCCCCTGCTCAGTACTTCCAAAGCCATGGTGGATTTTTCCAAATCAACGAGTCCCCCAAAACCCACTGCAGGTGAACACTGGCATTCCTAAGATCATGCATCAGCAATTTTTTTTTTGCACAAAACACTGCATAAAATAATTGCATACTATAAGATAACAAAATGTTTCCAACAAAAAAATCTGCTTGACAAGCCCTGAGGAGACAAAGTAGCATCTGTAAGCTTCAAGTAGATGAAGTTTTATGATTATGGCTCAATCCCATTCAGTCAACAGTAAACTAAGACAGTCCAATTGAGCGTAGTCACGCCTGTATAAATTTATATCTCGTATGCTCCATATTAGTTCAGCCGTGACGTGGAGAAAATTTGCTGCTAGTTTATTTTTCAAGCTTCATGCATGGTATGTGGAAATAACGGAACTGTCACTGACAAACTGCATCATTTACCAACATCTGTTGACACTGTGAATAGCAATCTCTTCCGAGTGTGTGTTATAGGGTGAAATTGGGATTTGGCCTAGAAGAGAGACTGAGCAAGAAAGCAATCCCTTATGAGGCCAATCACCCAATGATTCTACCAAAGGATCATCACAGTTCTACTCTTGCTCTTTACCACATACATGAACATTTTGAGAAAGGGAGCAGTAAATGCAGCATCTACGGGATTTCAATGCCAGTGCTGCTACTCATAAGGTAATATCCAGATGTGTTGTATGCACATGCATAAAAGGCAAGACCGGGGAGCAGAAAACACAATCTTCCCAAGGAAAGGATAAGAGCTGGTCTTCCATCATACACAATGTTGGAATAGATTACATTTTTTTTAGATAAAACAAGCAGGTCACGCGAAAAGATATGGAGTTATTTTTACATATATGTCAATGGAATATCTCATTCTGTGGACAGTGCCTCTTGTATTAAAGCCTTCTGCAGGTGTTGGGTAGGAGAGATCAAATCGCACAGATCCGATCTGACAATGGGACCGACCTAGTTGGTGCAGAAAATGAGTTGCAAAAAGTCATTTGTGATAAGATTCAGAAAGCTTCAGACAGGAGTTTTTGATTGTGCTTGAATCTCTTTTAGCATCTTTGTATGATAGCGGAGTTTGGGAAAGACTTATTCAAATTATTTCAAATTAATGTCTGTAGTGATGACAAGCTAACACGTATTGCACAGAGAAACCCAAAGTTGCGTGTCGACTACTTTTCATAACAATACTGGCAAGTATGTTATGATCCTAATATAGTTTAAACTAAAAAGTGGCATAAATATTTAAACTTCCTCATGCAGTTCATCCTCAGATAGTTTGAAATCTATAAAGTAGTACCTCTACTGTTATTTACTGTTTACTTTCTACTGTGTGGGCAAAGACAACACCTACCTCATTGTACCTCATTGCACCTA
The DNA here is from genome assembly GCA_015108635.1 of Andinoacara biseriatus. NCBI lineage: Eukaryota > Metazoa > Chordata > Actinopteri > Cichliformes > Cichlidae > Andinoacara > Andinoacara biseriatus. The sequence continues at coordinate 10,385 of VUQJ01014747.1, read as the reverse complement.
CCTCATTGTACTAATAAAATTATAAAAAACTACATAAAATGCCCAGACACTAAACAAATAAAATGTGCATGCAGCGGCCAAAATGATTCATGTGCAACAACCGATCATTCATAGCCAATGGGAAAAAAAACAACAACTTTTGCACACACATTTCTTGTCCTCTTGTAAAGAATCCTTCATTCATTTAAAAAAGTTTTTTTTTCTTGCAGGAAAGGTGAAGCAAAAGCAAAGGTAGAGCAAGCCCAGAACTGAGCCGAAGCCAGACCGAGGCAGTCTACAGCTGCTTTGCCTTGGCTTCAATGATATCTCTCTTTGGGATTGGCTGCCCATTAGTTTCCTGCCAGATATCCCAGCAAGAAATCTAACTGTATTTCTGAAATGGTGCGGCTGTGCCCGGCTCAGCCTTTTTTTATTTTTTATTTTTTTTTTTTAAAGGCTTGCAAACTAAAAAATGTGGGGACAAACAAAACTACACTGTAGCCTGTTGTTAAAGGCACCATGTGGAGTTCTTGACTGGTTGGGGTGCTATCAGACAGTGTTTTGATGAGTTCCCTGTTTTGTTTGTGCAGATCAACAAACTGACAGATTCTGCAGTCCAAGATCTTGAGCGTTACACATGTTTAGCTCCACTGAGAATCAAGCAGCTTTACACAGCAAAGACAAGGACCAGAAATTAATCCCCCGGAGATGACATTGCTAATCACTTCTGCCAAGTTTATGTATAGCTTTACATTTATTTGCTTTCCAGAAACTACAAATATCTTACACAGCATGACCTCACAGATCCACATGTGAGAACGCAGTCAAGTCTTGAAGCACCTATAGTCATGATCATTTCTTTGTTTTCCCTGTTCCCTGTGACTTTCTTTGTTCAGCTGTGTCCTTTGTGGATTCCTTTGTTCCATCAATATGACACTCATCCCTGAAAAATGAATAGCATCATTTAGGATCCTGGCAAATTATACTCTATTTCTGCTCACCGTTGACTGAGTCCCCCAGGTTTTATATGACCAGGCTCGTAAGCTAAATCATCCTCTCTCTAACATAGCCTGCCATCAACCGTATCCTGATGGCACATTCACAGACTATAGATTAATTCACTTTCTCATATAACAATGTTTAATTACACAGCCTTCAGAGCAGCACCATCACAGGCGGAGATTTATGTGTGTTTGTCTGCAGATATGAAGTCTATATAACAGAACGCTGTCATATTCATCATCCCAATAGATGAAACTGGGTTTAATTCCTCCCTCTGTTGGGATGTAATTACAGAGGTTTACTGAGATGGAGAAGAATTCTGACAGAAATGCACACACATACACTCAGAAATACACACATGGCACACACAGACACACATAGTCACAACACAAATTCACAAAGATGAGAATTATGCTCTCTGTTTTTTGCTGTATTCTAGCAGTTTTATGCCAAAAATGTGTGCCTAAAATAAGTCCTACCTCTCTTCCACATTCCTAGTGGAAAATAAATTCTTGTAATTGTGACTCAGAAAAGTCAGGAAAGAGATTTGTATCTGGCTAATCCTGCTTACATCACTGGAAGTCTTTCTTTTGGACTATTTTGGGCACAAGTGTCAGATTAGAACAAATAAGCAGCTAATTTGCATGGGAATCATCCTGAAAATCTCACAAGCACTCTTGATTGATTACTGTAGTTATTAATTCCCTCGCGGATGCCGGTCTTCAATGGTCATCATGACCCAAAGGGGTGGTTGAGCACACTCTTCAGCAGTTTCGGCAGCCCTTTCCTTAGGCTTGGCTAATTGGTGTGAGTGTTGTCATTGATTGTAGATGAGAGGTTCCTGTTTATATCCGAGCACAAAGGAGAAGCTGGTTCACTGTAATTGGTCAGGCCAAAGAAAGCAGAGAGCAGAAGCTAAAGGGTGGGTGGAGGAAGAGAGGGATGTTTATTCTTCTTTCTCACTCTGCTTCTCTGTGGGTCAGGAGAAGGAGAGCGTGAGCAGACAGAGTCATACTGTACTTCTGACATGCTGACACACACACACACACACACACACACACACACACACACACACACACACTATCCTCCACCACCAACAAGCTGTCATAGCTTTCAGTTATATTTTATATGCCTATCAATCACTGGTTCTACTCATGCCAATCACTACATATTTGTCCCCGAATTTCTGTCAGTCCATCACTATTCCCCTCCCTGACTTTATAATACTCTCTCTTTTCCCCAAAAATTCAGTGGCAGGTCAGTCTCTGTCCCTGTAATGTCCCATCTCAGCCATATATGCAGAGACATGTGCAAACAAACACATATGTGCCTATTTGGAATCGTCTGCCACTTTTTTAGCCAACGCCTGCCATGACTTTCTTCGTAAAACTGCATGAGCTAAAGTATTTCAGCTGAAAGTTGTGTGACAAAACCATTGCTACTCATTGTGTGTCTAAAATACTATTCGTGTATTGAGATTTGAATAGGGGGTATTTCTAAAAATGTGTTTTAAAGTCTTTTAATCAGTTATTATATCAAACATACGGTTTAAAGAGGTGGCTGAATGGCAGGTTGGTCACAAATCCTTGATGGGGAAGGTTCCAAAGTTGATTACATACAAGGAGTGAACCCTGTTTGAATATAACTTTTTGGGCCAATTTACTACATGAAACAAATTAACACAATGCCACAACTGTAAAAAAAAACGCCAATATGAGTAGAAAGTTCTGTAGGCGATCTACTAACAATGCACTAATTTATGAACAAAGACACAGCCAGTTCATTTAATTCTGCCAAGAGCAGCACAAGTTAACAGGTCAAAAATGTGTAGACCCAGTGAGACAACCTAACACACTTCAGGGCTGCTGATGAATTGCTGTCTGTCAAGAATTTTGACAGACATTTCAATTTGGTCTGTAACATATTCTATACCCTTTTTTTAAAGTTGCTCTACCCTGGTGCCAAAGACAAGCATGAAACACAAGCTGTTTTATGTTGCGTACAGACCTCTGTGTAGAAACCTGAAACATTGCAAAAATCATCAACTCACTGTAAGAAGTAACTCAACTGGCTGTAAAATAAGATGCATCCTTTTATGCTTTTTGTATTGGGATTCACTTCCTCCTTTCCCCCATCTGTCACTCAGTTCCATTCAATTTAAATCCTCCAAGTCTGCAGAAATATATGTGGCTCGGCTCTAAATATTCAGAACTCTGTGGACACAGCCAAAGCAAACTGCAAAATACGACATGCTTTATGTTTTTGTCACGTGTTAAATTCAGTTCAATTTGCAGTAAACTGCCACAAAGTCAGTAAATCTTGTTCCATTTTACACAGATTTTGCATTTGTGTGATTCAATTAAATACCCTCCTCCAAAAGTTTTGCACCTTCCAAGGGAAACTCCTGCAAATAGATGGGCAGTATGGCTAGCCCCAAAAATACTTGTGTCCATCACCAAAGTAACACTGCACCTCTTTAATAAATACTGACATTAGCATTTTAATGCTAAAAGAGGGATTTGTTCTATTGCAGACTGTTAGTAAATCTGGCCGTTCCCCTGCTAATTATTTGTGAATGCTATCAAAAAATGACTGAGTTGTATGAATGTGTCAAAATAGGCACATAAGGACAGGGAAGTTGAAAGAGAAAGTGTGAGCTCTCTGATCTGGTCTTTGACAGTCAAGCTTGCACCATTTTGAGTACTGAAGTCTGGCGGTGGGAATGCTTTTGGGGAGTGGTGGAGAGCTGAAAAGCTGAAGGGAGTCATAGCTTCCCAGTGAGCCAAAGCCGGAATCACAAAAGGCAGTATTTAAGAAAGGATATTGCTGGCTGAGTAGCTAACTCTTCTCCACAGGTGCAGCACTCCACAAGTGAAGCATGAGTTCTGATTAGGGTCGCAGTTTCACAGGAAAAGAGACAAAAATAGTCTAAGAGAAAAAGTGTAAAAATAATGGGAAATTTGTTGCTTGTCTCTGAGACGCAGAGCATGTTTACATTTCCACACAGTTCCACTACTGCTACTACTCTACTCTACCACACATAATACTGTTATATAAAAAAAGACAATGTTACAATGTTACAATGTTCACTGTTTTCATTTGAGGTGATGATTTTTTTGAAGTTGTTTACTCGTAAACTTACACTGGAGCATGGAACCAATCAAAGGGAATTCACCGATCCAGTTTTCTCAGTTTCTGGCATAGAAAAATGCAATTATCGGCAGAAGATACTTTGTTCTGTTTTTCACTAAGCTTCACCATGATATCGGTTAGTTTAAGACACGTTACCCAAAACATGACTGTCTTACAGACGACCTGTATCCTGTACACTCACAGCAAGATGACTCAGAAATAAATGTAGGATAAATAAGATCATCAGAAAGCTAAATAAAAACTATTAACAGTTATTTCACCTCAAGCCAAATATTTAAATGTCTTTATTCACCTTCAGTTGTGTCAGTTTCAAATAAGTGCATTTCACATAATATTCAATCTCAAATTTAGTCTCTATTTGCCCCTCTCTGTTTACATGACTTTTGCATTAGGATTTTTTTTTTTTTTTAAATGGAAAGAGAAGGTTGGAGACAAGAGAATGGTGCCCTATCTTTGTCTCTCTCTGGCAGAGAGAACCACTAACTGCAACTGTTGCAGATCGTTCACAAGAGCCATTTAATTGATTTGTATTGGAAGTCACCTCTGAAGTGTGTGCCTATAAGATGTGTGCTACAGTATTTGTGCGTGTGTGCAAAAAAAAAAAAGAAAGAAAGTTCTTATCACTGTGACACTTTCTTCTGATTAACTAGCAAATGCAATTTTAAAAGAGATGAACTCCTAATTGTATCTATTTCAATGCATACAGCAGTAAGTGTTGGCTGTGTGCAAATTTTTTCTAGAGGTATACAGTCTAAGATCAATGTTTGTTTGTTTACCTGGTGAATTATTAATTACTTGCTAGGAAAGTGAGGTTCTTTGAAGCTGAACTATCCAACCAAGCAGATTCCCTTTAATGATATAAGCAGAGGATCAACCCTTAAAAATCCTTAGCATCTCTGTACTTTCGCTTTGGCTATAGCCCAGCCAAGCTTAAACTGCTTATGATGTGGTGTTATAATATTACAAAGTAGATTTTAAAAATGCGAAAGATGAACATCTTCTTGAAGAGAAAGTCTCCACTTTTGAGAGTTTTTCAGACAGCATATCCATCTAACCCTTCTTATACCTGTGCAATTCACTGGTGAGCTGTTTGTTGAATAATAGAAAAGCAGTCCTTGGATAAAGTCAGCTCAATGCATGGCTTTTCTGTATGAGTCAATATTCCTCTCTCAAGGATAGATATCACACTGCAACGAAGCTGCTTTTGTCTCTGAGGGATATTTAGCATTTGTGCACCAGAATTAAGAGGCTGATAGATTGAGCGTGATGGTAAGTAGTGTGTCTAGACCAGTATCAGAATACCAGATTTAAGCCAACAGTAAAGTAGAGAGATTAGTAGCAAATACATGGTATAAAAAGATGGTAAAACCATTTTGTTCTTACATACGTACGTGCATGTCTTCAGGCCGGTCTCCAGTTTGGCATTTGAATGAAACACGTGGGAAAAGTTATGGTAGACTGATCACCAGATTATTCCACTTAAAATCACAGTCTGGAAGGGATGAAGTCCTGTCGTGCAGACCTGAGCTAGGCGAGAGACAACAGAAGGTGGATAGGTTGAAGTGAGGACAAAATGAGGTCCTAACATTGAAGGCAATAGGACAGGAAACCTGAAAGACAGGGAGCTCATGAGATGTGTGCGTGTGTGTGTGTGTGTGTGTGTGTGTGTGTGTGTGTGTGTGTGTGGTGCTGGTGGTGGTGGTGGTGGGGGGGGGCATATAAGACACACCACATACTTTCAGCCATCTGGGCATCAAGTACCTCCAAGCCTTAGCACAAGGCACCAGGGAGACAAAGGGGTCCTTCTCCCAGACGTAGGTCTTGTAGACTGGGGACCATCTGCATGAGATGACCTGTGGAAATGTGGTTCAGACAGTCACAGTGTGATAGCGGAAAACAGACGGAAACTCTCAATGGTTTCTTCCTATGCTAACCCCCACACACGCGCAAACTGTGTGCATTAAAACTCATGCAAAAGACACATACACATCTTCATCCATCCACCCATTGCTTGCTGCTACACAGAAAAGTCATTTATTTTCTTTGATTTCCCTTTTGGCTTCAGATTGGACGGCTGTACATTCTGCTAAAAAAAAAATCATCTGAAATCATTGCTCATACAAATGTTGGAAAGGGATGTGTGCATGTCTACATGTGTGTGAGTGGCAAACAAAAACAGAAGCTTTCAGTTTACTGTACAATTAAATATTTGTGCGCCAGCTGCCAGTGCCAGAAAGTTTCTAACAAAACTACTTAACTTTTGTTCTTAAATTTAAAATGTTGAAAATGAATGTCAGTAAGGCGATGTAGTCATTTATTTATTCTGCATTACTCATTGAAAATGCAGTCTTTTTCCTACTTTTTTCCTGCTGTGGGACCTTTTTCAGGGCTCCACTTGTAGGCAGAGTAGCAGCAGTCCTAAATTTCATCCACTTGCAGAGTGTTTGCCTCGTTTGTGGACTAATGAACATCTAGGCCTTTAGAAATACGTTTGTATCCTTTCCATTTTGGTGCATTTGTATAATGAATCCAGTGCACAAACAGTATGTTTGTTTGTGTACAGCAGTGGTCCAGTTCTTTCTTTTATTGTAGGGGAAATGAAAGCAAACAGCAAATGAAAACACAAGTAATAAGTACAAAGAAACACACTGATTTCATGCTTCAAATAGCACTGGTCAGTGACTGAGGTATACCTGAGGTATACCTGGCTGCACTGAAAGCCTCCTTGAGATTGCTTTGGTCACTAGCAGATTGTCATGGTTGCCTGTAGTTTATATGGAAGATGCAGACGTCTACAAACACTCGCCATCTACTCACCTAGAGGTGATCTAGGGCCAGCGACCTTCAGCAACCACTGGTTGCCGACTAGTCTCTAGGCCTGTGTTTCTGAGGCCTCAGTTGGACGTGACTCTAAGAAACTTTTACAGAAGTTGTTGACACAGAGGTTCACTTACTTCCTCTAAGCAAGACTGTGATTTTTTTTCCCCCATTTGTTCAATAGAAAAATGAAAAGCACAAATTTTTGCTATTAGTTTGTTTGTGTCTACAATTGTTGCTTAGACGAAGATCAGACCTCATTTTATAAGTACCAAGTAATTATCGTGGTCCACAAACTTTTTCCTGCAGCTGTATGCGAGTCATGATTTCAAATGAGTAAAATGCCAACAAAACTATCAGTTGCAGACAGTTGGAGAGAAAGCGCCTTGATGGTTTAAATACAATCATTTATGAGCCCATTCAGTCACACGACATGGCTATTTGTGTAGCAATAATGAGCAAAATTATCATTGTCAATGAAAAAGATTTTATCTCAAAATTATGTAAATGAACCATGTGGTTATGACAGAAGCTAAATGGCCTTATCAATGGGACTCCTCCTTCACTGACACAAAGTGACTGTTTACTGGCTATAAGGTTTATTAGCTGAATACAGCAAGTGGCAGCCTAAAACTTGTCACTAAATTGCTAGAGGAGAGATAAGGAAAGGCTGAGGGCTAGTGTGAAAAAGTGGTATTCTGAAAGTGTGTGTTTGTTTGTTCATGTGTGTACTTGCATTACCGCTGTGCTAATATTTTGTGGGGGACATAGATTAGCTTTTACAGTTACACTATTAGAAATCAGTTTTGGAAGTTCTCACGAGCTGAATCACTAGAAAAAGTCTTGGTTTAAGGTTTGGTTTAGGTTAGACTTATGGTTAGACAAGAAGTGGTTTATGGATGGGTATATGGGAGATTCATTTAAGGTATAAATGTGTGTTTATTTGGAGGGTGTGTGTTCTTGTGTGTATCCTGAGAGGTTGGGGTGGGAAATAATAGATAGATAGATAGATAGATACTCCTTTATGTCTTAGCTTTTATGTGGCTCCTCTTCTTGTCCTGAAAGTGTGGAAGGTGACTGTAATATTCCACCCTGTAGCAACAGTCAAGGAATGATAATATGCCTGGGTTAAACCCCTGCATAGTTATATCCTTCTTTCAGAACTGTTTCACAAATGACACACACACACACACACACACACACACACACACACACACACACACACACACACACACACACGCAGTGAAGGGGCTGTTGAAATGGTAGAAGTGAAGGAGAGACATGGTGATTATATTCATACTATGATATAAT
>VUQJ01014746.1:3109-15654 GCA_015108635.1 Andinoacara biseriatus | reverse complement strand
CGACAGCTGCTAGATGTGTTTGGGACCGAGGCTTCCAGGGACTTTAAAGGCTTTGTACCCAAACTGGACCCCCGTTACACCACGGTGCCCAGCAACACAGTGCTTCTACCAGGAGGTGACGTCCAACTCGGATAATTTGGGACCAAAGCTCTTGGAGTGACTTTGGGGTTACCTCACCATGAAACTGACAGCCTGGTTGTTCTTTCTGAGGAACTTAAAGGGTGTGTTTAAAGGTGTGATGCTGCTAAAGAGCAGCAGTGTGTTATGAAAAAAGATGCTTTGGATTACACCTCAGTTCTGTCCAAAGCAGAGTGTTAATTGTTGAGCTGCAGAAACACACTGACAAAGACTAAACTTACAGGTACTGGGAACTGGTTAAAAAAAAAAAAAAATGCTACGATGTCATTCAAAATCTGTAATTTTGTCAGAATTGACATGTATATTAATATAAAGCTTTGTAAGTCCTAATGAAAAGTCTAAGACACATACTAACAACACAAATCGTCTGAATGAACAACAAATCTTTCTTTGATGTTCTGCCAGATTATCGGTTTGTATTTGACAAAATGTAGTACGCTAGCAACTGGGAAAGTTCCTTCAGTAACAAAAAATTAAATTCTTCTGACAATACAAATGACATCACTTAGGGTTTCAACCACATTCCTTTTATTCTTTAATGATCCTAGTCTGGATTTTATTTCAAGTTACCATTCAGTTTGTTCTGATTTTTGTGGTGTTTGAGCGGTTGTATTCACAGAGATTAAACCACGATGGTGAGTTTTGACCTTGATTTAAGAGCAGAAAGAATGTGACACGAATTTTACACCCTGATCATTTCTGAATGTGTATTTTTAAGGCAGTGGGGTGTGTAATAATGTAGCTTTCTCAGCTCATTTATCCATAGTAGCAGTGGGAGATTGAAGTAGATTCTGTGATATAAAACAGATGTACAATTTTAGCAAGTTATTTGAACGATGATAGAATTTATTTCAATTCATTTTTCCACCTTAAGAGACACTTGGCAACTTTAGAAGTTATTTGCAGGCAAATTGATGTAATAAATCTGACCCCAATGTACATTTACAAGTCCAAGTTACAGGTGAACAATAAATACTTTCACACTGACATTAATCAAAGCATAGCAAGTTCACTTGTAAACTGCACTGAGACACTTTACTTGAACACAGAAAACCAAAATATTAATTCAGTTGTTGTAAGGAGGGAAATGAACACACAGAACATGCAGAGCACTAATGTGATCACTTTAAACCTGTTTAAAATGTGCAGATTGTAAACACATCTCTGCCTGATGTTTTAAAAAGGTGGGGTTATTTAAAATATATTTAATGTTACATGTAATTACATATGCTACAGTCTGAAGAGATAATTTGGTCAGTGGACTTACTATTGCAGTGAGTTTTTCAGTGAGTATGAGTCTGATCTTGCATATAAACAGCGTGGTTACTTGGATATACAGCTACAGGCTGCAATGGTATACTTTCTCATGAACTCATGGGAAAAAAAATGCTATTGGCATTTTAATCCAAATTTACTGGAAATTCCAAGGTGAACCCTTTCACTGAAGTTCCACTTTGATCCACAGTGTAAACTGAGGAATTTGTCGCCACATTGGAGCACTTGTGGCCGTGTTCTGTGAATAAAGAAACACTCAGCTCAATCTGTCTTTGGTTTTGATTTATATATTATTTTTTTTTGTAAAAGGTAAAATGAGTCTTTCACATTCTCCTAAAAGTGTGAATTAGTGTTTTACTGATTGATAAATGATCACAGTGGTTTTGCAGTTAATAAAATACAGAATCAAGGGCTACTATGTAAAGTTTCAGTGTGCAGCACAAATTATAGCAGTAATTGCAATTTTTTCTCCATTTCATTTGACCATGCAAGACAGCTTATTCAAAAATTCAAATCAAGCTATGGAATGTAAAATAGTTGAATATTGTTACATACAAATTGCTGAATTGCCAGTTTTTGTTGAGTTCCACATCTTTGTCAGCCTGTTCTTGATGCATCAAGTTTCTATTCCAGAAACCATGACTAAAAAAAAATGGAGCACCGAATTCATACACAAGGAAAACTGTCAAAAGAACTGTGATAAACTCGTTATTGTACAGAAATATAACATAGCTATTGTTAATGATTTGTGTATAAATGGGGCATATTTAAACATCCAAATGTAGAAGAGTTCTTACAGCATTTCTGTTTACCTCAAGATATAGTAGCTATTTTATGGTATATTTTGAAAGTAATCAGGAAAATACTTAATACCAGTTCAGTGTATCACATCTCCAATTTACATTTATAAATTCTACCAAGTATACATTGTACATTGTCCAAATATCATCCAGAGGAGGCATAAAGAGTTCTTCTGGAACAGCCCAGTCCAAAATGAACACCTTTATCTGTAAAGATGAATCACAAGTCATGGATACGCAGTATTCGCTGTGGAGGGCAGCAAAGATGCCAGCAATGCTTCTAACTCACTTCAAACAGACAAGAAGAAGAAATCCAGAACGGAAGAAGCACAGGTGATTCGAACGGTGTATTTCAAAGTAAAGGCACACGCTATATTTTATATTACTTTAAAAAATAAATTCAAATCTATTTAAATGCTGATAAATTCAAATTTGTTTAAATGCTGATAAATTCGAATTTGTTTAAATGCTGATAAATTCAAATCTGTTTAAAGCCCATAAATTCAAATCTGTTTAAATGCTATGTAAAAATTTGTCTAAATCAATAAGTACATGAATGATATATATATAACAGAAGTTGCCCTCCAATCTCATTGTACATTCTGTATAATGATAAAGGCATTCTATTCTATTCGATTTATTTTGAATGTAAAAAAGTCCACACTTCCGGAACATAAGCGTGACCATTAGCTTTGGGTCTGTGTGATGAAATGCTGTCAGCACTAGTAACTACAGAGTTATCATAGAAAATATACACTTTAGAGGTTAATAAGTACCCATGGGAGGTAAGAACAAACAGCGAACTAAAGGAAATGTTCGGGTAAGTTGCTATCACTAGTTTTAAGGCACAGCGTTGAAGACAAAAGCTAAAATTGCTAACAACAAACTCGAAAATGAGCTAATATAAACTTCTGGTTATCGCAACGCGTGGCAAGGCATTGATAAATGTAACTAACTTCCATGGTTTCTTCCGCCCGCCACTAGCCGTCCAATAGCGGCCGAGCTGCTGAGGCGCTGACCCGAGAAGGTGGCGTTATCCCGGCGTTTGTGGGCTTTGGCTCGGCCGTCACTTCGGAACTGAGTTATGTGCCAGCTGTCCACGGCGCAGAAGACATAGACAGCCTGGTAGATGCTGATTTCCGCCTGGTGCTCAGAAAACTGTCGAAGAGGGATGTTGTCACCAGACTTAAAGTGAGTTTAAACCTCAGCAACTGATTGTTGTTCTGCCTGCTGTCAGACACAATGAATTCGGCATAATATAATAATAAATCAAACTAGAAAATGCATTTCCCGCAGAAAATGCTACTGTGAATGCTTGCAGCCAGCGTTTCTTTGCAGCTCGTGACCTGTTGCTCGTAGCTGGAGTTTTTAGCCGTCCAAAAACGTACGGAAGAATAATATATAATAATAATAATAATAAAGATTACAATAACAGTACTGTGCAAGCATTCACAGTAATTACGCAAAACATGCAGACTTATACAAGCTGATTGTTGATCGGGCTACGCCTAAGGTTTATGCCATCTCTTTAAATTATATATATATTTTTTAGTTTTTTTAGGCTGATAATGGTCTCTTTGACTTTTTGACCAACTTCTCTTTGGACCTCATATTCAGAGGTTTACTGAACAGTGAACTCCAGATCTTAATAATGAGAGAGCAGCCCTCATCCAACCATGGAACCACTCCTTGCACATTACTTCTTGCACATAAACATTTTTACAGTTACTGACCTCCGGTTACATTGGCTGCATAACAGTCACTGTAAAAGTCAACTCACACACTTGCATTTGGACATTAGCTTACAAGTCTGTCAGTCATAGTCAAACAAAACCGCTAACTTTAACGGCAGCCATCTAATCGTTCATTAGATTAAGAGCCGCTAACATTCAATCCTGACTACATAGATAGATAAGTACTTTATTGATCCTGCAAGGGAAATTATTGTGTAACAGCAGCAAGAAAAATACAATCTACAATAACTAAACATCAAAGTGAGAGTGCCATTGATGAGTACTAAACTATACATATATAAACAAAATAGATAAAATATAAACACATACGTACAAGAGAGTAGTGCAACCCGCCTTGATAAATAATATAAAATAAAATGTAATATATACACTATAAATCAGAGTATGGCAGGTTTCTGCTGGCAGGCTTCTGCTGTTGTCATGTTGTTACATTTTGTTTGTATTGATCACTAGGAAATCCTAGCAGTGGGTGGGTTCAAGACTAACTTCTGCCAGAGATAAAAGTTTGTGTTTGCTCTCAGGATCCCATGATCGTGCGGTTCTTCTGTACGAGTATGTTGGGAAAAAGACAGTGGACCTGCAGCACACTGAAGTTCCAGATGCTTACAGAGGGAGAGGAATCGCCAAACACCTCGCCAAGGTCATTTTTAAACCAAAATTTTAGGTTTGCTCACATGCAATAGAAAGTGATTTGCGGAGACTGGAAAACCGTGAATCTTAATGGACATATAGATAGTAATGTGTTTCTACATTTTTTGGTTGGGCAGCCTGTTTACATTATAGTAAACTGGAAATATCTTAGATTTCTGAGTTCATCACTCAAACCAAAATGTGTGATGTTCCTTTTGCTGTGGAAAAAGCACGTTTTGTGCACCTTTAACTCTAATTTAAACCCTTATACCATTAAGGAAATGACACTATATTTATATGAAATTTCAACTACTAGTTAGCTACTTAGTGGACTTAGTTCATTTTAAAAGTGAAAAAAATGACATATTTCAATTATTGGCTTCCATATTTTACTATTTATATCAGGCAAGTGTAGTCAGGCATACTCCAGATAGCTAAATATACAATAACCAGCCACTTTATTAGTACTGGGTTGGGCCCCCTTTTAACTTCAGAACTGGTTTAATTCTTCACAGCACAGAAAATGGATCCACACTTTCATCTTATTTACACCAAATTCTGAATGTCACAGCAGAAATGAAAACTCGTCAGACCAAACAATGTTTCAGATCTTCTGTTGTTCTCTTTGATGAGCCTGTTCTTAGCTTATAGGAGTGGCACCCGTTGTGGTCTTCTGCTGTTGTAGCTCACCCGTTTCAAGGTTTGAAAAGTGCATTCAGAGACACTCTTCTGCATACCTTAGTTGTAACCAGTTGTTGCTGTTGCCTTCCTATTAGCACATAGCAGTTTGACCATTCTCCTCTGACCTCATTATGGCATTTTAACCCAGAGAACTGCCGTTCACCGGATATTTTCTCTTTTTCAGACCATTCTCTATAAATGCTACATATGGTTTTGTGGGAAAATCCCAGCAGATCAGATGTTTATGAAATATCCAGACAGCCCATCTGGCACCATGACACATTCAGAGTCACTTAAAAATGCCGTTCTTCCCAATTCTGATGCTCACTTTGAACTTCAGCAGGTTGTCTCAATCATGTCTGCATGCCTAAATGCATTGAATTGCTGCCATGTGATTGGCTGATTAGGTAGTGGTGTTAACAAAAAGTTGAACAATAAAGTGGCCGGTGAGCGTATTTCAAGCAAGTGTGGTCATGTTTTCATATAAAACATTGTCCCAAGACATATCAGATGGTTTTGATGTGAGTTTCATGCATGTCATTACAGGCAGCCATGGACTTTGTGGTGGAAGAGGACCTGAAAGCTCACCTGACCTGCTGGTACATTCAGAAATATGTGAAAGAGAATCCTCAGCCTCAATACTTTGAACACATTTACCAATGATCCTCAATGGCAATGAAGAGGTGGCAAAATGGACTCCAAGGTGAGAAATTCTGCGCAGCGGCATGCTTTGGAGCTACAGGATGTACACAGCAAAGGACCATCCAGGCATTGTTAAAACGCGACATTGACTGAATCCCAAGAAACAACGGATCTTGCACCGTAGACGCCTGTGAACGTTTGATCGACCGGCTAGTTACGTGCATAAATGCAAGGATACACACTCACAGCAGGCAGGAGGCGAATCAGCCCATCATGACTTGTACAAATAAAGCAACCAAAGGTGAAGCCTGTTACCTCAGACAGAAACTTCCAGGATCCAATACTGACTTGAAGTAAAGGTTTAGTCATATAATAAGAGCAGATTTGAGTCAAATGTTACAGTGTGTTGCAAATTTCTGTCCTCACCTGGACTCTGGGCATGAGCAGCACTGTGAGATGACCACCCCTGGTGTTTTTGTCTTTGATTCCACTGATGCTCAAATGTTTGTATGTTTGTTTTTTAATGTTTTCTTTTTCTTATTTTTTGCAAATATTTCAATTTGACCCTTCCTTCTTTTAGAAATTGTGTTTCTTATGGCTGACATGTTAGTGTAGAAGGTTGTTAAAAAGATGTTGTTAAAAACATCCATACGAATATATATTTTCTCATATATTCTCATATATTTTATTCAGGGCATTCACATTTATGTGGTGTCAAACAGCCCTTTGTCCTGTCGTTTAGGAATTACACTGGGTGGCTGTTGCTTTTTTTTTTTTTTTTTTGTTTATATTCTTTTTTTTTTTTTTTTTGACTTTTCAGAAGGTTTTGCTGTTGACAATCTTAAGTGTTGAGGAGAAAAAAATACCTCAGGTTACTCAGCACACTCTGGCAGGACAGCACAAATTCTATCTGCTGTACTCACTCTTAATTAATTGCAGGAATTTCCATTTGTAAAAGTTCTCTTTAGGTGGAACACACCTAAGGATAGGCCAATGTATTCAAAGTATTGTTTCATTGTGTTTGTGTCTTTAAATTTGTGTGCGTGTATTTTTTGTTTTTGTTTATGGAAGGAAGCAAATGCCTGAATTAAAATTTGAGCAAGTGGCTCTCACAGAGGCATCAAAATCCAGTCCTTATTACAGTATATTGTTTTGTGATTGAGACTTTTTTCCTGCATTTGCTGTCAGTTAATAAATAAATCTAATAGACATCACATGACCAACGTTTTATGCATTTGTAGCAGAGCAGAGGAACATGGATACTTAACTATTTGTGGAGGAAACATCTGTTCCTGTACAATGTACTTTTTGAGCATTCGTCACTATGTCGGTTATGTGCTGACAATAATTATTTGTAATGCGGTTCATGTCGTGCTGTTAATAGTTTCAACATGGACACACCTTCAAAATTTAAATTGAGCTATTTTTACACTGGCAAACTAGAACTTGCCCACTGGTGTTTGCTTTTGTCTAGTATTGATTTAGAGTACATTTATTGCATATTGCATAAAATAAAAAAATAAAGTTATTGAATTGGAAGATGTTTACTTACAAACTGGATGAGGATTTTGGCATTTGTTTAAATACTTGATTTATCTCCAAACACTTGGGTTAATGGTGTAATATGAATAATGCAAGGACTAAAATCAAAGAAAAACTGGTATTTTTATACTTTGCTGAATATCTTCATCAAACCCACACAACAAAACTAGCAATTGAGTTGATTCCTGTTCTTGATTATTGATGACATATTGTATTGGCGCCATCAAGTGGCAATTTGAAAAATTATCCCCATTTCTGTTTCTGCTAAAGAGCCATGTTCAAGGGCCACTCCAAGCAGCAGTTTAGGGGTAAAACCCATAGACTGTGTAAAATATGGACATATCCACCATGATGCCACCCACAGGTTTAAGAAGACCTGTTTCAAAGCCACACGTTGAGCATTCTGGTGGCTGACATGTTGGTTTTTGGAGCCAGATGTGACCATATTTGGATGGGAAGATAACAACCTATGTCAACTTTAAAAACGTGTACTCTGTTAAAGAGGCGTTAGCAGAAGTGGAGCTAGGGCTGCGCTGTACTTTCTTGTAATACCACGTTGTACCACAAGGTGGTGTAGTAAGTCAATATCGCCCTTATTTAATCATGCAAGACATTATGAACACATTCCTAATTTCAGAGGCAGTTTGCATAAGGAAACCCATAGTGATAGACATCAAGAAGAAGGAGCATGAGATCGATACATACCAAAGGCTCAGAGAAGAGCTAGACAGGATGTGGAAGGTGGAGGTAAGGGGAACCAGCAGGTTCCAGGAACGACGTCCGAAATCTCCGTGAACAGTGTAGTCATAGGAACAACAAAGACACTGAGCAGGACCCTCAAGCTGCCAGGCCTCCTGTAGAGGACCCGAGCTTGGAGGATAAAGAATGCCCATAAGGTGAGATGGGAATTTTTTATTTAATTATTTTAATTTGTTTACTCATTAGAATTACGAGCACATTGAAAAAGCATGGGACTTATATAGAACTAAAACTGTGGTTGCAACTACTTTAATAGTTCTTGTTTGTTTGTTTGTTTGTTTGTTTTTGATTGATTATTGATTAATAGGTTGATTTATTTATTATTTCTACACGTTTAAAATTACAAAATGCGCGCCTAAATAGCCTATATTCCTGAATGGGCTGTTCCCTATTAAAATGACCATGCTTACATATTATTAGAAAGCCACAGTTGTCAATTTGCTTGGCTGATGTGATTCCTGCTGGCACAGCATTTGGTCCCAACACATGTCACATTCCTGACCGGAGCCATTATAGTTGTGACAGCCAGCGCGCTCAGGTTGTAGCACGCGGACACAGCAAGAGCACGCGAGGGCACAATATGGGTGAGTACTCTGCGGTCTACACATAAATCAAAGAATAAAACGAGATGACGGGACAGTATATCAAATATTACAACAGCTCTAAGTATGCATGCAGTGTGTTTGCATAATTATCGGTGTGAATATATAAATTAAGCCTGTATTTATTTGTCGATTAGTTTTATTGTAATAACTTCGTTGTTCACTATATTTAAACAAGCATACCTTCATTTCGTTACATTTATTTAAAATGTGCTCTGACCTCTCCAACGTCTATGTACCATTACAAATACGTAAAGGCAGGTACTCTGCTCGAATAGCATCATGGGAATCGTAGTCTGCATTCGAGTTCAACTGTTGGATCGAACAGAAACTGTTTTTTTCCTCACACTACATTACCCAGAATGTTGAGCGCTGCCATACGTCAACCGCAATCACAGTTGTATGTCAAACATGGCGTCGCTGGGAAGGAGGCGCGGTGTCCCAGTAAACAGGGAGAGGTCAGTTACTCCACATCTTGGCCATTAAATGAACATGTTTTAATATGGTGCATCGTTTGGTCCGTGTCGCCGTTTGTCAAATCCAGAACGTGCTTCCCGTTTGGGATTCAGAGTTAAATCTTAACTCGATAAGTCGGATTTTTTTATCCCGGGGTTAGCTTTTAGCGGGCTAACAAGCACGGCTAGTTGTCGCTAACGACCAGCTCATGTGATGTTTTGGTTGTTTCACAGCGAGCGATTAACTCTGGGAAAAGTTCAGTTTTGCCACACTCTGGGGCAAACGGCGGTCCGATATGCTACGGTTCATATGCTGCACAGTTTTGGCTCAGCTAGGAGTGTTGACTGCTGTGTTTGTCGACCTGGTCTCTCAGCAACTTAGCTGGCCGGTCCTCCAACTTTCTGCCAGTCGAGCGAGTCGGCTAATACACCTAACCGAGGTACAACTTGCCCCTTGCTCTGTGATCCTCAACCGATTTTCCCCTACTATATTAAAATTCCCAAAAAAGTCCCTAAAGTCCCCTCATGTGTGTGAAGCATATCACCTCTGGTGACTGAGCCTTATTTGTTGGTCTCCGAGAAGGCCTTGTATTGTGAAATGTTAGTAGTTAGAAAATATGAATAGTTTAATGTGCGACAGCTTGAAAAGCCTGTAATGTCCATTTGGTAATTTTGATATTTCATAATTAAGACTTGATGTAAAGTAGCCACGAAAGTCTATGCATTTAAAGTTTATACAAATGTTAAGATGTGCATATTGTTGGGACACCATTAAGAGCACTAATTACAAGAATGGGTACTCGATGACACAGTTTTTTTTGTTTGTTTTTTTGTTACTTATTCTGAAACATAAGTCCAAACTTTATAATTCATTTTCTTTATTCACATTTTACACTCCAGTTACCTTGGTCACTGTCTGACAGTGTCTGTGATGTTCACTGTTATGGCCCAACTGAGTGCAGTCAGTTTAAAAATGGCAAGTTAAAACCTCAACCAACACAGTGAATAAAAGCCCCATTTCTCTGACAACAACTTATTCAACTAGCTAATTTATTACCTGACGAAGATGACAAAGTTGTTGAAAAGTTCAGACATGCTAAAGTGACCTTGAGGTCCTTCGCTGAATACGGCTTTCAGACTGTCAAATAGTTGTATATGTATTGTGTTTAACAAGGTGTATCATGGGATTACATGTGTTTCCGTGGCTGCCTTTGAATTTTGCGCTGCAAAAATTGCAGTTTTGTCTGTGTCGAGTTCTGAAACACGTAATTACACCTGAGTACTTTCAGCTTGCTGCCACTGCTGTTTCCCTTTTGCTGCTTTTCAACCTTGCCTATGATGTCACCTACATAAGTGGCAGACACTGTTGCCAGCATTCACACTTGTGCGTGGTCAGTTTTTTTTCAAAGGCATTTGTATCTCAACTTTTTCCACTTCTAGTTTACGTTCCATCTCGTCCATTCCGATAGATTCGGCAATCTCCCTCCAGGAATTTGCTGTCATCTGTGAGTCCCTATATTGAGGCTGTGATTATAATTATCTCAATAATGAATTATGTGTATTAACATAGATGTTTGTAATAAAGATTGATTGTAACTCTGATGGGCTCTGGTGCCAAAATTTGTGCACTGATTTTGGTGTGAATCAGTACATGGTAGTGCCAACGTAATAAGGCTGATACCCACCAAAAAGTACCAAGTTCGGTACCCAACCCTTCTAAATACACTGCACATCTTACATTCAAGAGGTCACAGACATCAGAACAGTATAATTTTAACTAAATAAAGTGCAGCAAATATTAAATCCTGCCCTGCTTTTTGTTTGTTTGTTTTTTATTACAGTCTGTCAACAAGAACAAAGGCAGTCAGCTTAATGAGTCCTGTGGGCAGATTTGGCCAGCCAGTATTATGGTTGGGAAGGTGTATTTCAAGCTGAAATACTGGGATATATTAAATATTCTCTTCAAATCCTTGGTTAAACTCCTGGTCTTGCCTTAAACAGCGTTAGATTTGGATGAATGAGTCTCTGGTTATTGGGTAGAGAAAATCAAATCTCGTTCCCCTTTGATGTTTGTTAGATGCAAGCAGAGTTGACTTTTCGTTTTTATGTCAGAAGCAGGCAGGAAATGGGGAAATACAGTTTTAGCTTTAACGTACGTTATAGGTCCTCTGTTCTTATTCTCACTGTTGCCTGCCTGTTCCTCTGTTTGTGCATAGGGGAGTGATGGCGGCGTCAGACTGCTACATTGTGCACGAGATCTACAATGGGGAGAACGCACAGGACCAGTTTGAGTATGAGCTGGAGCAGGCGCTGGAGGCCCAGTATAAATACATTGTTATTGAGCCCACACGGATCGGTGACGAGACGGCCCGCTGGATTACCGTGGGCAACTGCCTGCACAAGACGGCCGTATTGTCAGGTGCTGCTTGCCTCCTGACGCCTCTTTCGCTGCCCGTTGAATACTCGCGCTATGTGGCGTTGCCCGCCGGCGCCCTCAGCGTGGCCTGTGCCGCCCTCTACGGGATTTCGTGGCAGTTTGACCCCTGCTGCAAGTACCAGGTGGAATATGACAGCCAAAAACTCTCGCGGCTGCCCCTGCATACACTGACCTCCTCGACGCCCGTGGTATTGGTACGCAGGGATGACATCCACAGAAAGAGACTCCATAATACGATAGCACTGGCTGCCCTGGCGTATTGCGCCAAGAAGATCTATGAACTCTATGTGGTATGAGTGCACTCTGAAGATTTAAGAACCAACAGAAAAAAAAAGAAAAAACAAACAAAAAAAAACAGAACCTACCTACCCCCACAATGGAAGAAAAAGAAGCCACAATCAAGCCCAGCAGTCAGCTCCACATGTGGTGGGTGCCTCCATTTTGAACTTTGATCAGAGGGATATAGTTAAAACTAGAAGGAATTGTTTTGTTTTCTTCCCTTTTATATTTCCTTTACTTCTATGTGACACCAACTGCACAGTTATCTCTGTAGTGCACTCGCGCCCTTCCCCTCAAATATCTCCACCTGTATCTTTGACACAAGAAAGTAGTTCACAAGGGTTCGGCAGCAGTTCCTCTGGACTGAGGTGTGTTGGATTGAAAATGATCAGACACGTTTTGTGTACCAAGTTCGTTCCTCATTTTCCTCGTAGTTTTACTGTACCCCTTTTTTGCTGATCAGTACATCACCATTTAATTAAACATTAGGATATTTCAAACTCACTTTTCTGTATTTTATTTTGCTTTTTTTTTCATTAAATGGATTCAAC
>VUQJ01014729.1:18444-31127 GCA_015108635.1 Andinoacara biseriatus | reverse complement strand
TTGACATATTTTGACATATTTAGTGACAAAGGTATCAGATATCTGCCTAAGAAAATGGTGGAAACTGAAGCAGATCTGAGGGTAATGACGTGTCAGTGCCACACCAATCATTATATAACCCGGCAAGCAACAAAGTAAATTTAACAAATTTGATGTCTGTTATGCAGCTCAGCTTAGCAGGGACAAGCTATGATCATACCACACCAAATACAGCTCTGTGTGTGTGTGTGTGTGTGCGTGTGTTCAAGTACCTCAAGGTGTGTTTCATTGCTTATGAATTCAACTTTTTATTGAAAGCAGAAGAAGAGTTCAAAGAAGCTGCTTTTAAAATCAATACTTTTAACTTTTATTTCCACAGAATGTGTTCTGCAATCCCGCCTTTGAGCTGGAGGGGGAGAAAGAGGAACGAGTGGAGGGATTCAGGACGTCCTCTTCTACACCTGAACCAATCAAACCTTCAGCAGCAAGTGAGTCAGCAGTCAGCTTGCTGCTTCATGTGCTTGTACTCTAACTGCAGCATTTAAACTAAAGTTATAGGGAAACGTGGCTTCATGGGTTACTGTAACTGTACAAGGGTTAAAGGTGCAACCTTGTTTAAATCATAGTTTGTCTTGTTTAGTTCTCTTGAGAAAAAAAAATTCATATGATATATCGTAGTGATGTCATCAGGGACATCTCACTTTAAGCTTGGAATGTCATTAAAAAACCAAGTTTTAAAGTTTAGCAGTAAGGGATTAAGTAATGAAAATTATTACACCATAAAGCAGATTCTCTGTTTTCAGAGTTTGTCTAAGTCTAAGGACTGTAATTATCTGCACTCCTGCTGCTGTGATTTAAAAAAATATTAATTGCACACTGCTGAAATGTGCTTGTTTCTGAAGCGTGCATGCTTGTGCTCTTATAGGCCTACCCTGGGGACTCTTTGGTGTGTATGTGATGCGTCTGCGTGGTCCAGGTTGTGGTTGGGGGGTGGTAGTGGTCTCAGTTGCTGTCCTGCTCCTGTTAGCAGCCCTCGGACTGGCGCTGGTCCTCATTCTCACACGTGAGTCACTGCTGCACATCAAACAGATCATCGTAATGACCTCAAACTGATTTAAAGGATCGAGTGGTTTTTATAAGCCCAGGTTCCACGCTAATATATCAAAGATACTGACCTGTTGGAATTTTCTGGCTAGAGTCATGTGTTTTTGCTGCCTTATTTAGAGATAAAAAGCCAGGCAGTGGAGGGTCAGTTGGTGTCCACCACAACTTCAGTCCTACAGCATGCTGGAGATGGACTGTCCCATACTTTACCCACAGTCCCTATTAATAAAAGTCCAGAAGACAGTACAGCTGCACCACAGCCTGCCAGAATCCCTCCATCTGAAACAAGTAGGTCTGTCCTATCTAACAGAAATGTGTTTTTTTTGTGTACCTGAGACACAGGATCACTCTCTCTGCCTTTCAGGTTGTGGAGGTGTTTTGACTGACTCTGAAGGAAGCTTCAGTTCTCCAAATCACCCTGGGTCCTACCCCTCGAACTCGCTGTGTGTGTGGGTGATTCAGGTCCCGCCCCCCTACCTGGTCCAGATTCATGTCTCCTCTTTGACTGTGGAGGGACCCTCTCCTTGTCTGTTTGACTGGGTGGAGGTGCGGGAGCAGATCGAGCAGAGTTCTGTGGTCACCAGGTTGGCATAAAAATCATAATAAATAAATAAAATACCTACCTATGGACAAAATGTACTCCTCTGTATTTACTCAAGCATTTTTATACATGGTCACAGAATAGGAGCATTATGCTGTTATACTAAATTACTGGTAGATGGCGCTAAAGGTCTGTGCATAATTGGAGAGCACTGGGACTGAAGGCTTCTTGGAGAATTTTAAGTGCATGCCAACCCTTTAACGTTTTTTGCTTACATTCCTGGACAGTGTCCAGGAATGATTCCTTAGATTCCTTTAACTACGTAACACGTTTCCTGCTTACAAATCCTTTTAGGAATTTATAGCTGCAGCTTTCAGGCACAAAGTTCATTCCAAAGCTGAACAAGAGAGCGATTAATCAAAAGAAACTGCTCTCTTACAGGTTCTGTGGTAATGTAGCACCACCAACAGTCAACACAAACAGCAGCACAGTGTGGGTCACCTTCCACTCTGATGGCAGCATCGCAGGCAACGGCTTCACTGCGCAGTACAGGGCCATACACCCTGGACACAGTCAGTAGTTTGAAGCGTGTGCATTCATTCACATGTCTATTTTGCAGCCGTGTGCATGTGACCGTGTTGTGTTTTCTCAGAAAGCTGCTCCAGAGAAGAGTTCATGTGCGACAGTGGCCGCTGTGTCCTCCCCGTGTCTGTGTGTGACGGTCATCCAAACTGTCACGACCAGACGGACGAGACAAACTGCAGCCACAAGCGTAAAGGTGAGAGCTAAAACAGAAAGAGTCAAATGCAATAGCAAAGCCCCGAGGACACAAGAGTGGATATTGTTATACTTTTTCACAGAATGTGGTGGGCAGAAGATTGGGCCATATGGTTACCTGGCAAGTCCAAACCACCCCGGGCCTTACCCTCACCAGCAGGTACATTCAGAACCCCTCAAGATGTAAAATCATTGTAATACTGATTGAAATTACACAATTAAAACTGATGCAGAAGCACCTCCCCGTGCATAACACATTCTAAATCTGGCAACCGCACCACAGCAACTCAAATTGTGTTTTTCAGTTGTGTATATGGTATATATCTGTTGAGGAGGGTCACGTCATCACGCTGAGCTTCAGAAACTTCAGCCTGGAGACTCAGGATGTGTGTGAGTTTGACTATGTGGAGGTGCATGACAGCGTCAGCACTGAAGCTGGAAGAGTCCTGGGACGGTGAGAAGTGCCACAATCTTTTCTCATTTTCTGTAGCTTCAGTGATCCTCTCCTTGTTCTTTAATCCTGTGTGCTGAGGCTAATTAAGGATAAGTAAATGTTTGTGTAAGTTAAACCACCACACTTTTCTGGAGCAGCTTCCCCCCTTCTCCCTTTGCACCAGATTTTGTGGTACCACCTTCCCCCCAGACCTGACCTCCTCTGGCCCTCACATGACACTGGTGTTTGTGGCTGATGAGGGAGTGGCCGACAGTGGCTTCAATGCAACATACCAGGCTGTGTCTGTACTGGGCAGTGAGTTTTCATGCGCATTTAAATACCTCTCCTGTTGCAAAATTTATCACTTTTTTCCATTAGCATTCTTTAACTTTCTTCTACATACCTTTGCTTCTATTTTTAAAGGGACATGTGGCCCCAGCCAGTTTGCCTGCAGTACAGGCGAGTGTCTTCAGCAGCAGTGGTTGTGCGATGGGTGGAACGACTGCCCTGATGGCGCAGACGAACAGAGCTGTGGCAACTCCACCTACCCTCCCTTCAGTGAGTCCGTGTTATCGCTGACCTCGATCGAGGACAGTTTTTGTTTCCACTGCCAATGAAAAGAAGCAGGAAGAAACCTCTATGTGAGCAATCTTTATGTTTTAAAAAAAAAAAATGTGGCTCTCTGAGTCAATAATTTCCTCTCACGATGAAACCAGCCTCACCCTGTGAGTCCATTGAGGTGGAGATGTGTCAGGGCCTCAGCTACAACTTCACTTCATTCCCCAACATCTGGCTGTCCATCGCTGACCAGAGAGAAGCTGCCACCCTCCTGGGACAGTATCGGGTAAAAGTCGCATTAAAAACTAAAAAGAATTATCAGACAGCTGTAGCTGGCAGCTGTTTCAAGCCAGACACCACCACCACCACCTTTGTCTCCCTTTTGCCATCCAGGTACTGATGGAGCTGGCGTGCTTCAAGCCTCTGCAGAGGCTGGTTTGTGGGATGTTTCTGCCCCAATGCAGCCCTCAGGGCGGCGTCCTCCAGCCCTGCCGCTCAGTCTGCTCCTCGGCCGAGCAACAATGCAGCCAAGCTCTGGATCTCTTCTCCTTCAGCTGGCCCTTCAACTGCCACCTTCTACCTGACTCACAGGACCCACTGGAGTGCTCGCTGCCTTAAAGCTTGGAAACAAGTGCTGCATTAAAGATCGTGTCAGGACCAACCAGGAAGTACCGGAGCATTTGAGGATGGTGCTTACCTTAGTGGAGACCAAGGTTTACAGTTTTAAACAGTTTGTAATCTACATGCTCAGTATTTATTAGACTATAGCAATTTCTCAGATAGTTTCAAAGTAGAAAACAAAAAGCAAAATGAAAGCTTTTGATCTCCAACAGCAATCAAATCGTTTTACTGTAAATTGTCTTATTTATTTAATGCTTTGATGTCAATCTTGTAAATTAAATAAACCACAGAGAGAAAATATCTTTACAGAAACTTTATTGCATTGTTTTCCCGACACACCACATTACTGCTAAATACTGTGATTACTACAGTGCTGATGAGACTTTAACTAATGCATCACACAGAACCCAGACACGGGCTGAATTACACTGGAGTCATGAACTCTGTTAAAGCTACACTTTGCTGGCCTGACAACACGTCATAGTCACGACCTCTGAGAAAGTAGTTCAGTGATTTAGCTTTAACTCAAGTGATAACTTTTAATAAATTAAGATAAATTCAGGGATTGAAGTTTAAAACTTAAAGGTTAAGACTCAGTGAGTATACAAGTATAATATTGACCCAGCAGGTCCGTGCTGTTAATTAAAAAAGTTCCAACACCTGCCTTTTTATACAACTATACAAATTTAAGGCTCAGAAAGTGCACAAGTAGAAAGCAATTTCCTCCTCACTCTAATAAACCCAGAGAGGAATTTACTTTCTTAAAGAAAAGTGGCTGAATTAAACGGTTTGGGATTTGCTAAGATTCCTGATGCAAAGCTTGAATTTGTCAGGATAATCCTTGAGTCGTAAACAAACTGCACTGCTACGGAGGGACTATGAGTTTCAGGGTATGGTCGAGGGCAACAGCAGTCAGGCCCCACACTCGATGTTTGCCGTTCCTGAACACCGGAAGTGTGTATCCATACTTGTCACCGGTGCGGAAGTGTGTGTAGCCTCTGTTTTGTGGGTTGCACAAATGGGACAAGGACAGAGTGAAGATCTCGTCCACCTGGAAGAGAGAAACAGACAAACCAAGAGCAGGTTAAGACTTCTGTTACAAGTAGAAAGGGTGGGCATTGTTACTTTTTATTTATAAAAGAAGCCAGTGAATAAACCTACAAAAGAAGAATAGTATACTGGTGTATACTGTACTGTGCAAAAGCCTTGTGCCACGCATTTATTTACACATTATTAGGAAAATGGGAAATATGTGCAGTGACTTACTGAAACATGTAAAAGGAAATACAGCCTGTAAAGCAAAAACAGTTTTTACAGTTCTAATGATCTTTGAAAATCAATATTTGCTATGACCACCTTTATTCTTCAACACAGCCTGAACTCTCTCAGGCAGCTTTCTCTTTTTCTCCAAGTAGTCTTCAGGAATACTGCCAATGCAAGTATGCTTTTACTGCATCATTGTCATGCGGAAAAATCAAGCACTTTCAAGATGATATTGCATGGTGGAACAAAATCTGATGGTACTTTTCTGTGTTCGAAATTCCATCAGATTTGACAAGATGTCCAACAACACTGCACACTATGCTGACATATGCAACGTTTTTGGCTAATAGCTCTCTGGGATTCACCTTGCTGGTGCAAAAATGCTATTTTATGCCTGTCAAACTTTGGGCATTTTCAGAGATTCAATTAAAGAAATGGGAACAAATGGCATGTTTTTGTGACAGGCTACACGTAGCAAAGTACCTAAAGATACTATTTTAAATTAGGTTTTGCTACATTGTCTGTTATGTGTACACTGTTTCATCCCTTGCGTTAGGTGCCTTTTTATGTATTGCGGATTCATAAGTTAGTGATAAGTGGCTTACCAAAAATTAAAAAAAATAAATAATTTCTGTGAAAATGGTCAGGTGTGAGTACTGAGTGAAAATGCAGCAATCGTCCAAAGAAAAACTGTGAAAGACCTTCAGAAAGCCTGGAAAACTATTGCTCATGACCACTTTAAAATATTACAAGAAAGTCTGACTCCTTGGAAAGAAAATATAAAGAAATAAGGGTTATTCGTGACTTTTGCATGGTTCTGCATATTAGTGTCGTAGGTCATCCTATAACCAAATAAACGAATAACGGCCACCAGTCTCGCCCTGCCCTTTTCAAACAGATATAAAATGGCAGATGACCGTACCTCTCCAGGGTTTGGTTTGAAGTTCAGCTCCTCTAGAGGACCAAGGTTAGCCAGCACAGGAGCGATAACCATCCCCGACTGCAGTGATATATACAGAAAACACCAGCACAACAATCACACACAGATTTTTTTTACTCAAAATTGACTTCAAATAGTCACATTTTGAAGCGTTTCAGAGAAATTCCAGCTCCGCTCTATTTTATCTCCCTATTTATGGAATATTTGGGTATGTTAGGCTGATGGTCAGACCAAAAAGTCAACATAATTGTGTTACAATGAGCTCTTACAACTTCACATTAGCATTTTTCACCATTATTTATTAACCAAATAATGAATTTATAAAGAGACAAGTGACTAAGGGCTTATTTAGGATAACAAAGAAGACAATTTTGGTAAATATTTTTTTACAAATGCATTTCTACTTCAGATAACAGCATGGGTCCACTCACCACATCCCGTAAGGGCTTGAGGACACCCCACACCTTTTCTGTTCCCACATTTACACCCAGCTCCTCCCTGGCTTCCCGCAATGCTGTGGCCACCACATCTCTGTCTGAAGGATCACTCTTTCCTCCAGCAAAGCTATTAAAATTAAAAAAAATGTAAAAGTAAAAAGGGGGGCATGTAAAGTACTCCAACACATAGTTTTCAAACAATATACCCTGCTTCTAGTCTACCACTAACCTGACATCTCCCTTGTGCCTGCCCTTCAGAGTGCTGGACCGCAGAGTGAAGAGAAACACAGGCTCACCATCAAGAGAGCAGAGGGAGACCAGGATGGAAGCCCATTTCCGATTTCCTTCTTTTCTCCCCTTTTCCAACTCATACAGCTTCAAGTTAGGCCCCAAGCACTGTCGACATCGGTTTTCATTTTCTGGGGATAAGCAGTCTCTCCAGGTATCCGACACGCAAGCGGCGGCCTGATGAGTAGCTATGATTTGGTGGAAGCTAGGGAGTTGCGGTCTGCTGTGTGTGTGCGTCATAATCCAGGGAATATGTGCTGACAAGCTGAGAGGTCTAACAAAGTCTTGTCTGTGACTTAAATGGCTTAGAAGAAAGCTACTCCGAGTCTTACTGTTGCAACTGAGAGAAGGCTGGCAAACCTCCAAAGGTCTTCTCCAGCGCTGAAGGCAAGTTATTTTGATTAAACAGTCCCAGTAGGTACCCACAGGATCACAGACTTGCTTGGTTTTTGTAGTGGTAGAAAGATGATGGCTTAAAAAACTGGATTTGGATAAGTTTTCAATTGGAGCCTCTCTTTGCTTATACCTGAAGCTAAAAGAAGACAGTGGTGCTGAGCAATATGAAGTCTCTGTGGATGACCCATCCTCATGGCAGCCTGTTCCACTTATTTCTTTCTCGTGACTTGCTCCCCGCCATCCAGCACATGTGAGATCACAGAAAGCAGAGAGATGAGAGTCTCTCTGCAGCTGTATTGATTCTCTGGGGCAAGACCAAGTCAGGATGCGATGGCTCCTCAACATCCTATAAAAGAAAACGGAAACATACAGAAATAGTCTTAGTTGTGCTCATCAGCCAGGTACACCAACGAGAAAAAAGTGCAGATGAACCAAAACCTGCCTGTCTCTACCTGCAGGTGAGGTGAGATGTTCAGATAAAAATTAGTAAACAGGGGTGAAGAAACCCCGACTTTACTCTCCCCGTCATGTTCAACTGCTGGTCACAGTCGTTGAGAAACCAAGAAAACGTATATCATCTTACCTCCAAATAAGCAGCTCATGTTTGGCTGAAGTTTTTTCCAAACTTTGGCTACTAGCTGTAGGAAGCTAGCTAGATGTTATCTGTTAGCTGTGTTTACGACACTACAAAAAAGTAAATGAAAAAAAAATTGTGTTAAAGGTTGCGACATCCCCACCACAAACCAAAGCTATCAAACACTGGTTTCATAGCCAGGGAAATCTTCACTGTCTTCAAAAACAAGTCAGTCATACGCAGGCTAACTGAGCGAGCTACAAAACAGAAACCAAACAGCTAATCCCAAAGCTAACCTTTAAATTTGGGCAGCAGCAAGACTGCGACATATTGCACGGTGAGTCATAAAACACGTCAAAGAGCCAATTATGACAGTAAAACCTAATTTTAACATAGAAAGCACTCACCTTGAAAGTTGAATCGGCAGCGGCTAAGCAGCTGCCAGCAGTCAATATGGCGCAGACTAGCTTCATTCGCGTCAGCGTTGCCCTCACTGTGTTGTGATGACGCGCGTCAGCGTTGCCCTCACTGTGTTGTGATGACGCCAAACTTATTGCACAACTCTCATGCTTACGCTGTTTTTCCCCTCTAAATAAGAGGAGGCTGGGTTTTGAGGCACAGCATTCACGTTATTTGGTGATTAAATCAGGCGGAAAGCACCAAATTATGTCAGTTTGTGTAAGAGCTTTTTAAAACCCGTCTTACTGAGCAGACTGAAACAGACAATTACACTTATTGTCTACAAGCAGACTGAATGGCAGGAATGAATTATGGACATGAAATGATCACACTGTAATTTTTTTTGAGTAGTACATAATAAATTGAGTTTCTATTATTACTATTAGAAAATCTGAACAAACTGGAGAAACCCATGATGTAAGATAAACTCCTCACTCCACCTGTTCAACCAGCCCCACCCTAAGCTGTTTCTTCAGTTTTTGAGCAGCAGGTGATTCATATGAACTGTCATTTTAGCCTCATCAGTCATTTGGGTATCGGCTTTAATTTCTTCTGACCTGCTTAGTCTCGCGTCTGTCACTTGTTCACACAGGAATTTTTGTGATCATACAAAGAAAACCAAAGCTCATCTCCTCCCCAGCAACACATGGCCTCAGCTTGGACCGAAGAGGAAAGCTTTGCCTGTCCAGTATGTCTGGAAACCCTGAAGGACCCAGCCACTCTTCCCTGTGGACACTCGTACTGTTTGGCTTGTATCCAGAGCCACTGGGACAAGGGGGGCAGCAAAGGTGAGTACAGCTGCCCCCAATGTAGGCAGGTGTTCAAACCTCGGCCCTTGCTGGCCAGGAGCACTCTTCTGGTGGAGGCTATGGAGAAGCTGAGAACCAACAGCCTGAAGCAACACTCCTTCACAGCTGCCTCCTCAGCTTCACCATCGATGCCTGTCTATTTGGAGTTCCAACAAGACACAGGGCCACAAATGGGCAGCATGTACCCACAGCTTCCCTCTGTGGAGCCCAGACCCTGCCTCCAGCACGGCCAACCCCTGGACCTGTTTTGCCATGAGGACAAGGAGTGTGTGTGCGAGGTGTGTTGCCAGCATGGACACAGGGGACACCGTGTGGTCAAACTGAAAGAAGAGCGAAATGAAAGACAGGTGCGTAGCTGGAAATGATCATTTTCGTAATTTTCAGTGCAATATTCTCATTGTGCTTTTGCGGTTTTCTGTTTTTAGTCTCATAACAACTTGAAATTTAAAAAAGCCGCAAGTGAAACAAGAACACTGCTGTCACAAGTGTAATGTTTCCAAGCCTAACTAAAATTCCTAAACTAATCTTGAAGTACTTGAAAAACAAGTTTTCCCTTCACCTTCCTGATGTTCTTTCTTGCTTAAGGGGATTGTCTGCAAAAAAAATAAAATTTAACCATATCACAAATGCTCAGTACAATCTCCCACAGGACAGTTACTGACTTACAATGTATGTGTCCCCTTTTTTTTGCCACTGTGTGTGTGTGTGTGTGTGTGTGTATAGAAAGAGCTTGTTCAGATGCAGGCAGAGATACAAAGGAGGATCCAGGAGACTGATAGAGAGGTTCAGGAGCTTCCACATTTTGCACGTCAATATAAAGTAAGTACAAAAACCTTATTGATCCATGTTGTGATTGTATTTTAATTTGACATGCAGATTTACGGGGGGGGGGGTTGTTTGTTTGTTTTTTGACTCACCATTTCATATCTTTCATGTTCTTTTCTTCCTTTCTGCACTCTCAGGCCTTGGTCCAGGCTCTAGAGAAGGAGAGCACAGATTTATTCTTGGAGATAGCCCAGAATGTGAATCAAACAGGCACCCAGGTTAGTGCGCTCCTCTCTACCCATGAGGCCTCCTTAGGCAGCCAGGCTGAGGGGCAGCTCAACAAACTGGAACAGGAGGTGGCTCGGCTCCGCTGGAAGAGTGATGAGCTGAGCAAAATGGCTGACATGCAGGACAATATCTGCTTCTTGAAGGTAACGAGTGAGAGGCAGGGTGCTCAAATTTCACTGGAAAACAAGATCTGCAGTCTCTAACTGTGAGACTTTGTGGAATTTGTTCTCAAGAACTTCCTCCTCATGGAGCCGCTGGGTCAGAGTGGTGCCACAGGAGGGTCCGTGATGGGGCGGGAGGAAACCATGGTGGCATCCATCCGCTCAGTCATGAAAGAACTGCAGGAGTCAGTTCAGGATCTCTGCAAAGCCAGTCTGGCCAAGATCATTGCAATAGGTCAGCTCTGCTCTTTTCTCCTCTCTTCTCCTCTCCTCCTCTCTTCTCAATGGTCAAAATTTTCCTCTCTTAGTGAATGACCCCTCAGCTTCGGCTACCAACGGTGCAGAACCAGAAGGCCCAGAAGCATGCAACACCGGTCAGGCCCCTGCCCAAAATACAGGTACAGTAAACTCCAGTGCACCAAGTGAACACAATCTAGTCAGCCTTGTTATAACTGTTAGCTTTTGATTGAAGAAAGGACACTTTTTTTTTACACCTGGACACCTTTTCTTCTGTAGTGTATGACATAACAGACCCTCCACCCTTGCCACCTCTGCGACCTCAAGGTAAGTTATTGGAGAAATAAATAAATATAATTTTAAAAGTGCAATTTCACCTGAAACCAGTTAAATCTGGCATTTATAAAGACCTTTAATTCATATTTTGCACCCCCACCACCACCACCACAAGAGCATCAGCCTTCAAGGTCTGGTGGTTCTGTATTTCTTCAAGGTAAAAATAAGGCCCTCTACATCTCTTGAAAAACGGTTTCACTAATGTTGGCTGTCATAAATTTTAAATATGCTTTAGTTTAACTGTTCTGATTGTTGCTTCTCCTCGTCTCTCTTGGCATGAAGCTTCAGCCCCCCCACCACCTTTGCCTAATCCTCCACATCAAGGTAAAAGCAAAAACACTGTTGAAAATCTCCACGTCAGCCAATTAGTCCCTCTTGTAGGAGTTCTGAGTGGCAGAACGGGGAAGAAAGAAGGCTGGTCTCAGGGTTAAAATTTACTTGTTCTTTTTACAATTATGTTTTTCTTTTTCCCCTCTCTTAACAGCCTCCGTAACATCAGTGGAACTTGTGAATCCGGAACCAAAAACTCGAGATGGACTGTTAAAATGTAAGTCGCACTATGAGCCACTGTTATTATAAAGCACTTTCTGATTTTTATCTTGAATCGGTGTTACTGAAATGAATTTTTACTTCACTTTACTCTAAACTATACTCCCCATTATCAAAGCCTTCATTTGTTTCAGAGTCTTTACTTAAAAAAAATCCTCTTCTTTTAGTTTGGTTTGAACCCACCATGGACCCCAACACAGTGTATCGCCATGTGCAGCTGTCGGATGGCAACCGTAAGGCAACGATGCGGGCTGAGAACCTGAATCCACCAGACCATCCTAAACGATTCCAGTTCTGGAGACAGGTTCTCTGCACAGAGCCCCTGGGAGGGAGCCCTTACTACTGGGAAGTGGAGTGGACTGGCCAGAAGGTGCTTTTTGTTAACTTATTTGTCTTTGAATTTTACAGATTTTATTACTAATAACTTTTTTTTTTTTTTACATGCAGCCAATGTTTGTCGACCCAGGTACTCTGCTACTTAGCCTGCGTGTGTTCTCTGTTAATTGGCTCATTACTTTCAACCTGAAATTCAGAGTTGCAGCTATGTCATACTGTTTTAGAGCAGAGAGGAATATAATGATGCTGAGATACAGAATGATCCCTTTAACAAAACCATTAAACTTGAGTGTAAGAGCTGCAAATGGTATTTATAATTATAAGTATTTGTCAAATTTTAAATACACACTGATAACACAGTTCCTAGGTTTCATTTTAACCTTTGGTCAGTCAGACCAATACTCTCATCTGCACCAAAATGTCTCTATAACTACTTGATACGTCGCCTTGAAGTTTTGTACAGGCATTCATGATAATATTGCTAACATACAGTATAGATACATTGGGGAATGCCTAAGTTATTAGACTGAATTCACCCATCCTTAAATACATGCAAAGCTACTCACATTTCTCAGCTGTGCTTTGTATTTGGCATGATATTTTAATTGATTTATGATCTCAGTAAATACATTCAATCTCTAGTTTCAAGTTTTATTTAATGTAGCATGATGTTCGTTTTGTAAATCACATCCATTTAGTGTAAAATACACCACAAATCATGTGGGTGATCAGTTGCTACCGTATGAGTGTAGTGTCCTCAGTCAGATCCGATCTGCACTCATGAAGTGCCATTTTTAAAAAAAAAAAAAAAAAAAAGTTGAAACCCCAAAAT
>VUQJ01014725.1:2029-12463 GCA_015108635.1 Andinoacara biseriatus | reverse complement strand
GTTGTAAAACAGCTAACTGATCATCTGCAGAGGAACGGTTTATTTGAAGAGTTTCAGTCAGGTTTCAGAATTCATCACAGCACAGAAACAGCATTAGTGAAGGTTACAAATGATCTTCTTAGAGCCTGTGACAGTGGACTCATCCCTGTGCTTATACTGTTGACCATAACATTTTATTACAGAGATTAGAGCATGTCGTAGGTATTGAAGGAACTGCACTGCACTGGTTTGAATCTTACTTATCTAATAGACTGCAATTTGTTCATGTAAATGGAGAGTCTGCTTCATACACTAAGGTTAATTATGGAGTCCCACAGGGTTCTATGCTAGGACCAATTTTATTTACATTATACATGATTCCCTTGGGCAGTATGATTAGAAAGCATTGCAAAAAATTTTATTGTTATGCAGATGATACTCAGCACACACAAATACTGGTAATTGAGACACAATGGCCACAACATTTAACTCATGCACCAACTCCTTGAACCAATTCTGCTAAACTACAAGCACAATTCCTGCTTTACACTGAAATTGCAGTTCTAAAACACACCTTTTTCAAAACACTACACACAATTTTCTGCATTGGGCACAATTTTCATGAAGAAAATCTCTTGTTTTCATTCAAAGGTCTAAGCTAATTGCTCTGCTATGCACACTGACTCATCACAGGGGCAAACACCTGTCACACTGTCCTACAATCAGCAATGAGACAGACGGTCCAAAGCAGCTCAGGTACATTTTCATTTGGGAAAATGTAAATTTCCACTGGGCTGCTCTGGTTCCTAACTGGTTCACACTTTTCAGTCGTTTATCTCCCTCCATATAGCATGTGTGTGCGTAATGTTTGTCTCCTCCTAGACGAGTGGACCAATGTTGATGAAACTTTGGATGAACTTTGCCGCGGGGGTCCAGCCGTTAAAAACAATGAAGTGTCCACTGCTGCCATTGTCTGTGCTTCACATGCTGTATTTTCTTTTTATCTTTAATGTTTTTTCATGCTTCTGCCATTTGTGGTGAATGCCGTTGTCTCTCCCTTTCCTGTTCCAGCCCACTTTTAAACCAATTAGCATTCAGTGGCTACAGCTACTCTGCTGTTGGGTCCTTGCAGGACTGCACGCACATCTGCATTGTTCGCATAGCCCTTTGTGTAAGCAAACATAGCACCATCAAACAAGCATAATCCAGCTGGGTGACTGCTGGCAGGGTATGAAGGCAAATGAAAAATTCACTTCCAATTACATACAACTGCAGTTATGAACAACAGCATAATTAGGTAATTGCCTAATTATCACAGATGATGTGACTGACTGGCTCACGTCCATCCATTCAGTGTCTGTCACTGAGGCTAATCAGGTGGCAGCAAATTAGTTTGGACATTCTCCTTTTTTTCAGGCGAGGGAAGCCAGCCTCAGACTGGGTGAACCATGACCCATTAATCATCATGTGATTAACATTTACAGACATATTGTCAGGCACAGACTGTTTCTGAAGCTCTGCTATCACGCTCCACTGGAAAGATAGAAAATATTTATTGTGGATCCGACCTCAGAGCAGCAGGTGCAGTCTCACCCTGCTGCTTCGTACACGGCTGCAAAACACCACCGGTGCCTGCGCGAGCCCCAGTCTGATGGAGCCACTTCGTCTGCGGTCCCTTTAGCTGGACGAGAGATTCTGCAGTTTGTGATTCTGCATTAAAAATCACAAACTGGATCAACAAATCCCCCGGGATCCTTCTACAAGTTTGCAAAACACATCTAGACTCGATGGAATCTTTGACATTTCAACAAATAGCCAATAACAGCAATAAGTTGTTCAAAATAAACTAAAAGCGGATCAATTAAAATGTCTTCACGTCCACCTTCAAGTCTAGAGACACAAGGAGAAACCTGCTATGTCCAAAAAATAAATTCAACACAAATCAAACACCAAACTCCTAAAAGAACTCCTGAGTGTCCCACATACTGCATCCTCTCTGACTGTAAAGTGGAACATAGCTTCCTCAGGCATTGTTACCATGACAACAGGATTTATCATCATCATCATCATTATCGCCCTGAGGGCACCCAGTCACATCGCTGTCCTGCAACAAGGACACAGACTAACACAGAGAACCAAGGTCAGGACCTGCAGGACTGAGTGTGACCTCAGCCGGTGAATGACTGGAGGAAATGACTCAGAGCTGCTGCTAATTTGTTAAGCTGCTGGGTTACATTTCCTCTGGGATGTAGTGAAGAATTGACACTTCACTATCAAGTCTATGCTAAACCCA
This sequence comes from Andinoacara biseriatus, assembly GCA_015108635.1. Taxonomy (NCBI): domain Eukaryota; kingdom Metazoa; phylum Chordata; class Actinopteri; order Cichliformes; family Cichlidae; genus Andinoacara; species Andinoacara biseriatus. The sequence continues at coordinate 10,191 of VUQJ01014725.1, read as the reverse complement.
TGAATCTAAGTCAGTCCTATCAAAAGCAGAATAGATGCAGATACTGTACAACAAATAACCTGTAAAATGCAAAAGCCAGAATGCAAACACTTTCACGCAGTATTTCAAATACATAAATACACCTAAATAAATATACATGCACATGTCTTACACGTGTCTCACATCCAGTCTAAATTTGTTAGGGCTCAGTTTTCTGGTCGACCTGTTGTAAAAACGTTAACAAAAGATAATTCTTCTTAGTTGATGATCCAGTTCAGGGCTGTGGACAGCCTGAAGAATTTCCCAGCTATCACAGCTATCACATTCAGATGTTTTCAGAAACCCGAGGAGAGCCAGCTCCAGCTGTGAGCACCAAAGCGTTACACTCAGAGCACTGGACTGTTTAGGTTTCCTGGAGGAGTTCCGTGCAGTGAGAAGAAATCACAAAAACTATAGAACGAGTGAAACTGTGGCCTGAGCCTGATCTAAGTCTAACATGCAGAGAGCAACAAAGAACCCAGAACATGGGAAACAGTGAAGCTTAAAGTGAGGATTTGGGTTTGTTTCCTTACCCAACTATGACGATGACAAAGTCGAGCAAGTTCCAGCCGTTGCGGATGTAGGAGCTGGGGTGCATCACCAGACCGTAGGCCAGGATCTTTAGGAAGGTCTCCACGGTGAAGATGATCAGGAAGACATACTCCACTTGTTCCTGAAACACACAATATAAAAAACAAATCAAAACAAATAAACAAACAAAGAAAAAAAGTCAAATGAAGTAGGGACTACTTTACCGGGAGCTGTGGTTTGTGTGTGTGTGTGTGTGCGCATGTGTGCGTCAGAGATGAGGACAGATTGGTAATCCTCTGAAATACTCACAAATTCTGTACATCCTTACATACCAGGTTACACACACACACACACACACACACACACACTTGCCTTACCATACGTGTGAGGACCTCAACACTGAGCCCTATAACCAAGTCAAACCCTGAAACAGCCATAAAAGTCCTCAAAGGGTAGGCATACCCACAGGTTACACACACACACACACACACTTCTACACTTAAGAGGACCATCGTTAAATGGAGACATTAAAGTTCATGTCAGTCACTGACTTTTAACTCTAAACCTAAAGTCTCAACCCCCCGAGGCCACAAAGATACACGAACGCTGCACATGCATGTATCACTGGTTAGCAAACAGCTGCTTGTTTCCAGTTTCAAAAGCTACAGAGTTGTTTTTCTGACCATAGGATGAATGTAAGCCCAATATTTACTTTTTTTTTTCTGTTTTTTTACCAAGTGATTACAGTTCCTCTTGTGGCCACTTGAGGCTTGCTCTAAAAGCGAGATATTCCCCATAGACTCCCATGTTAAAGTTTACAGCAGAAATAAACATGTTTCAGCCTGGAAATAAAGCTGCACACTTAGTTTTGCTCTTTGTTACTATGCATGGGTGTTCTTCATTTTTGGCAAGTGGAATTTAAATTATTTTCTTTTAAATAAAATGAGCAAATATAACAAAAAGAAGTTTCAGAATGTGAGGTTATGGGTGACGGTGGCTATGCAGCTCTTTTATAAGGGGTTTGACTAATGTGCAGCTAAAATGTCGAAGGTTTAATCAAACATACAAAACAATAAATGTAGAAAGAAAAAATTATGTTCTAAAGAGGCGGAAACACATGTAAGCTTATTACTTTTAAATGTGTCTTTTAAATTAAAAAAATTTGAACCCAAATTAATGAAAACTAATTAGTCTTTTCTCTGATGTAAATATTTTCCTCTTATTTTCTGTTTGTACTTCATATTTTTTTACAGTCAGTTTGACAGTATCCTGTGTTTTCTCCTGACAAACTGAATCTAATTATTGATCTATTCTTTGGCTGAATTGTTGTGTAGTATAGTTTTTAGCGATGAGTCGATGTGTGTAACATGTGGAAGCTTTATATGTCCAAGTCTTTAAGCTGTGACGAAGTCGTTCTGTTTGTGGGATAAAGGTCTTCTTTATGTTTTCATGTTTTCTGCAGATGTATCTGTGTAGAGTGTTTTTTAAAGCAGCTTTTTCTCTGAGCAGGTGCCTGCTGCTGATGTGAAAGAATATACGAGACCTCTGACAGCAAAGCGGGACAATAAAGTTGCAGCCGCAAAGCTAAACAACAAAACAGCGTGAAACTGAGTTGTAGATTCAGCTGATCCTCTGCAGGTTTATCGCTACCACAGACTGCTCAACATTAAACTCTGTTTTCACAGTGGATCCATAAATATCAGCCTGAGCTGCTTTGACTCCTCTTGGGCTAAACATGTAGTTACTGTGATTTGTGTTTGTCGAGTGAGGCATAGATGTCACTTCAGCACAAAGTGACTGTGTGAACACCGAGTACAGTTCAACTGTAAGTGAAGGTCGAGAGACATAGACATAAAGAGGAGAGAGGAGGAGCTGAACCATCAGAGCAGAAACCCCTCAGATCTGATCACAAACCTGTCAATCATCTCCTGCATCAGCATCCGTGACCTATGACTTCTACCACAGGAGCAATACACGCAGTGGAGTTTTATTCTGGAGGACAACCCTCCAGAATAAAGCAACTTCCTGACTTTCTGAATCTACAATCAGTACACAAACCAAGGGGCAACCTCTGGGGCCCAAACACGAAACTGAGTGCCATAAACTGCAGGTCTTCTAATGACCGGTAAAGGCTGTCCCCAAACATGAGCCCATATCTACAGATGAACGTCAAAACGTCTGAATTCACCCACTTGTACCAGGTACATGTTTAGTACCTGGCATAAAAAACGCCTTGTGTCTCTAAAGCTAACTCCCCCGCCTCCATAACAAACATGGCAGGTGTTTTTATAACTCCTGTTTTGATTTTCTTAAGACTTAAAGTGAGGGGTGTGGTCACTTTGATTGACAGGTGTGCAGACCTTCAGGATAGCCAACATCTATCCACTAGCCTCATCTCTGCTTATTGGAGTCACTAAATTAAACCTCTGAACAAAAACAAGCATGGACTCCTGTGAAATGCCTAATATTCAAGCAGTTTCACTTAAGTTTTGGTGACTTAAGTTCTAATTAGAAATTTTTACTTAGAAATTATTAGTAGGTATGTATTTCATTCTGTGTTTATGGCTGCAGTTTATGGATGCAGCTTCTACCAGAGCTTGATAATTCAGCCGATTACTAAAAGTTCACCCTATGGTCCAAAAACTGTCACTCCCCCTTTGGAGGATAGAGTTATCCTCCAAAGTTATCCTTCCCACCATAGACTGGTCCAAAAAAACTTTAGCTTAGCTTAGCATAAAGACTAAAAGCAGGAGGAAAGCACTAGTATAGCTCCATGAAAAAAATAACTATCCACTGAGTCCAAACTTCCAGGTTTCCGCTCGATATGAGCCTATATGGTTGATCATGACCCACACCTGGCAGCACAGGCCTGAACACACCTGAGGAATTCTAACAACCTGAGTCCTTCACCTCAATACAAAAATGTTTCCAGTTATCACAGTTTTACTGCTTTTTGACAGTATGTTTATGAAAGTGTGTCTGTGTGTGTGATCTCACCAGGTCATGGTTGGTGGAGTTGGAGTCATCCTCGGGAAACGGTTTGGAAACTCCCAGGGCGACACAGTTCGCAAAGATGGCTAACAAGATGAAGATGTCAAATGGCCTGAGAGATGCCTTCAGGAAGCTGAACAGAAACCACGGACAAGCTTTTTCTTTCACACTTAAACACAATTTTAACCATCTTTTAACCTTCGTGCAATATGTTTGCAGACCTAAAATCGTGGAACGCCATGGGTAGTAGATGAGATTTTCTCATGTTACCTGCTAGGCTCTGAAGATATTCTGCTGATTTCCAGCTCTCTACTTTTATTCTGTGAGATTTTTATTAGCTTTAAAATTTTCACAGAATTTTGAGAAAACAATTTGGGATCTATTTTTTATGATTGTGTAAATTTACAAGAAAAAAAAGGAAAATGTGTTTCTTTGTTTGTTTGATTTTTAGTCAAGGAGTGATATTGCTTTACTTTTCAGGGTTAAGCTGGAAAGAAATTCATGCATGCAAACTCTGGGGATCAATAACCCAAATGAAATGTTAATGGAAAACCAACAACACCTCATTGCAACCATCACTCTTTCCATCATTAAGAAAGACAACAAACAATAAGTCATCCTCTGACCTGGACTGGCAGCACTGGTCTCTAAGTGCAGCTGACTGCACTCAAAGATGAAGGTTGTTAGTCCAGGTCAGAGGACAACTTGTTTCAATCAAAATGAGTCTTAGTGATATGATTAGAAAGAGATGTTGGTCTTGTAATAACATTTTGTTTGGATTATTAGTTTACTAGTTTATTAGTTGACCAAATTTTCATTGACTCTATCAAAGGGTTATGACTGCCAGGTCATTTCACTCGGTTAGGATCCTGCCAAAACAAATTTTTCCAGCCTGTCCTGCATTTTCTCTCCTGTATCATGACAGTAATTTGCACCTTTGGCCACGTTTAAAATGAACTTTTGACACAACAACATTATAAATAAATGGGAAAATCAGATGCTGTCATCGTTATCATGTGACTACTTAACCCGTCCATCAGGTGAAAGAATTAATCATAAAACTGGCAGCGAACTGGTTACAGTAAAGGATACTTCCACTCGACGATATGGAGCGCAGCTCGTCTGATCGGGTTGTTGAGTTTCAAACAGAATAATGCCCGAGGAGCTCGCTGAACCTGATTAGTACCCTGCACCTGAGGAGGAAGTGACATCGGGAATGCCGTCAGTAACATCATCAACATCAGCAACTCTAGTGTTGTCCTTAGTTTTGCCTCTCCAAAAATGTTTGGCGGTAACAGCTACGACATTATAACTGAAAACCTGCCATCGTGGTGACCTCGGCTGCAGGAGGTGAGTCTTAGCGTGTTTTCTCACCTGTTTCTTAGCGTGCTGTCCTCGTTTTCTCTGCGTTCCGGTTGAACTTGTGGTCGAGTGAAGCGTGTCCGTTCTTGTCATCCTCACCCCTCCTTCATTCTCTCCGTCCAGCTCTTGATCCCACTCCGGGTTACTCTCCTCACCTCCTCCTCCTTCTTCTCCTCTATCCCCTCTGCCATCCACCTCTCCTCCCTCCTCCTCTTCCTCCCCCTCCCCCTCTCCATCCTCCCCATCCACTGCTTTGGCGTAGCTGTTGCGACCAGTACCTGGAGACAGAGAAATGCACAGAAAAATTACAAAGAAGAAAAAGGTCGTGCTTTGGATTACTCGCTGTGAAAAAGTTCTCATCCTGAGCTTGTTTAAAAATTTGGTATTTGGGATGCCGGGATACTGTGAGCTTTTACAAACTTCACTTCACTCAGATTCATGTGTAGACCTGCTACACGTGAATGGAGCTAATAGAAAGCTGTAGAGACGCTTGTGTTCTCAACAGAGAACCTGACACAGGACCCGGAAACAAGATCGCTACATCGACATTCAACAAAAGGATTGTCAAATTTTTTAATTCATTTTTCTCTGTTTGTTTAAACAGTAACTGAAGGCTGTGTGCAGAACTGAGCACATGCCCGTAGCAGTGTCAACAAAACAAACATTAACCTTAGGTTGGCCTTTCAAGTGCCTAAAGGTCCTAAAAAATTGCATGTGTCTTCTGGGGGGAGGATTATTTTACACATTCAGCTCCAGGTGTTTTTTGGCCATGAGCCACTCCATCTGCGACAGTGTACATGTGGTCCTCTGACCTCACTGGAAGGTCAAAGAGGAGAGGAGGAGGACATGGAGGAAAGAGAGGAGCTACAATGAACCAAGAGAGGAGGAGGAGGAGAGACGGGATAGAATCCAGAGGAGGTGAAAAAAATATTGTAGTGAACAGCTGTGACCTAGATCTGTGTGTGTGATTCATGTGTCGGTACCTGAACACACACACACACACACACACACACACACACACACACACACACACACACGTGTACATACACACACACACACATTTGCCTTACCATACTTGTGAGGACCTTAACACTGAGCCCTATAACCAAGTCAAACCCTGAAACAGCCATAAAAGTCCTCAAAGCGTAGGCATACCCACAGGTCCTCACAATGATAGCAAAACAAGCATAAACCCGGTGATGGACAGAGTGAGATTACATCTCCCTCTCTCTCTCCATTTAGTCCTTTCCTAGAGTTCCTGTTTTCCCAGAATGCATTGCTTTTGCATCCAGCTGTTCTTTATTTACCATGCAGGTAAGAGAGTGGGACCCATGGATACATTTATGGTCAGAGGGAAAAAAATAGCCTTCACACCTGTTAAGCAACAAACAAGGTGTTTGTGTAGCCAATTTGACCATTTTTGTGTGTGTGTGTGTAGCTGAGTGTTTTTTTGTATAGGGCCTGCTGGTGGAAAAACCCAGTGTCTATACAAAAGTCAAAAAATCACAATCACAATTATAGTATTTTCTCCTAAGGTGTCGCTTAGTGTAGTGTACAGTAAGTATATATCACAGATTTAATATCACCATGTGAAAGGAGTGATGAAGGAAGCACTACACAACCTACACAAAAAAAACCCTTAGAAAACTGATTAAAATAAAATAAAAAATAAATAAACAGAAAAAAAACCCAAAGCCAGACCTGTGCCTACTCTACATCAACCAAGAAGTGAACTCCCACAGGAGCATCTGGAACCAATTAACCAATGTAGTCGACAACTTCCTGCAAAAACAATAAGACTAAATTATAATCAACTCCAAGGGTTTCCCACACAAACACATTTCTTGAAAACAGTGCTAATCTCATCTTGGATTTCCATCCAAAAACACACTATAAAAAAGTTGGCCTGTTCATTTATTAAATACCACAAACTGTCTATGAGCAGTCTAATTAGTTTACATGCCACTTACTAACATAAAGTTATTGTATGCCAGCTTTGCAGGTGCTGCTGTCATTAATTTAATTTTGCTAACTACTCGACATCATTACGTGTGATAAAGTTCACCTGGAAATCCTGCCTGATATTGAATTTGCACTGAAGGGAGAAGAATTTGGACTGTTCAGTCCACTGTGGTAGACGTGACAGAACCAAATTATGTTCCCGTCAGAGTTAAAGATGATAGGGTATGATTTAAAGACGGGCCTGTTTCTTGACGGACAACCACTACTGTGTACCTTTGTGAGTACACTGTATCCAGACCTTACTTTTTAGGCAAATGTTAAAAGTTGTGTTGAGTGTTCAGACTTGATTTTATTTGATTTATTCTCATCCTTAAGTAAGAATGTGCTTTGGAAATTTAGGAGATTATCATTTAAGTGAAATTGACCCTTTTGGCAAGTGATGATGTGGAATGTGTGGAGATTTCTTAAAATTCAGGACTTTTTTTTGGAATATAGCAACATTTAGTTAAAAGCTAATCCATTTTTGAAAAGCACAGAAATTCATAGGGATGTTGGGAATGGTCCTTAAAAAGTGAAATGGTTTCAGGTTAGCATTGTATTAACAATTGTATTAACAATTGTATTAACAATTGTATTAACAATTGTATTAACAATGGTCTCCACAAGGACAGAAGCACAAACACGTGTGAGTGTGTGTGGTGTAGTGGTACATCCCAGGGCTCGCACAGAACCCTCCATCCGCCTTGTTAACTTTCTACTCTGCACAGCCCACTCTCAGTGTGTGTGTGTGTGTGTGTGTGTGTGTGTGTGTGTGTGTGTGTGTCACGCTACCCTCCAGCCTGGTCCAGCTGGAAGGTCATCAGTTCAGTTAGTGAATGTTGGGGCAGTTTTTTCTTCTTCACTGCTCACAAACACAGTTCTGCAGCCGCAGCAGTGGTCGGGTCTCTAGTAAATCCAATCAATATGATAATGTTTATTATCTGCTCAGTTCTCCTCCTACAAAACAAAAAAATAATATTTTTGTTCATTGTGAAAGAAAACCAGTAAGATCCTCTTTTAATTTTATACAAATTACAAGAAAAGAAGGTGTTCAAAGGACCAACCACAGACCGCTGCAGACAGTGAGTGACAGTGTTTCCCGAAGGAAGCTGAAGCAGCTGCAGGCGGAGACGTTTAGCCAACCAACCAGTGAGTGTGATGGCGTCACCTTTGCTACAGCTGCAGTAGCAAGATATCATCTTCTTTTCACAATACAGCACTATTGTCTCATTTGCAAATGAGACCAGATTTACCTCTTT
>VUQJ01014722.1:21507-35046 GCA_015108635.1 Andinoacara biseriatus | reverse complement strand
GTTAAATCCCAGATACAGTCCAGTTGCTGCATAAATGACTGGAAAAACACAAGATTAAACACACACACACACACACACACATAAAAAAAAAAACAGAATTTCACACAGCCAGCATTCCCACAAAGGTCACCGAGGGAAAACATACACATGCGTGGTTCACTGAGCTGGACAGACAGACAACACAATCAGATTACACAACAAACATGAATTGTTATCTACCCAGCTCAGAAGTGTTGAACTAGAGAGGGTAATCCTTACAACACATGCTGTTCAAATGATTACCCAATCTACTGCAAACACATGTCATTTTTGGCAAGACCTTGAGAGAGTTTTAATCTGTATAAATATGAGTGAAGAGGACGTCTTTGGTTTAGGAACCATACAAAAGGGTTCAGCACCATCACTCTCAATGAGGAGCTACCGGATATTTTAGAAGCTTTATATCGGTTTGCAACATGTAAATGCAGATATCTGTTGGGCAGAGGTTGGGGTAGGATTATAGTCAATGCTCGGTTTAATTAAGGACATGAATTGTAAATTAAGAACATACTTGAACCTTCAGTTTTAATGAGATTGTAACTCATAAACAGCACGTCTTTAGTCTCCTTAGACTTAAAGATACCACAAAGGCACGTCTTGTTTTAGTTCCGCGGGTCAGATTTCAGGCGGCATCTTGTCTCCCGGCATGTCTGGAACTTCTTTCATTTCTCCTCTGTTCTTCTTCTCAAACTCTGCAGTAATCTGAGCCAGCGTCTTACCCTTTGTCTCTGGTAAGGTGAGCCCCAGAAACACAGCAGACACCAAACACACGCCCAGGAAAGGCAGGAAGCAGAAGTTCCCCAGGCCGCTGACGATGAAAGGGAACAACATGCCCACTAGGAACAGGCTGATCCACATTAGAGAGCCGGCGATCATGTAGGCCGTCGGACGGGCCGTCTGATCAAAGATCTCGGCTGGTAAGATCCCCGTGACCCCAGCTGGGCCCAAGCCAAAGCTGAGGATGTAAGCAAAAACACACACCATGCTGAGGTACGCCATCCCTGCCACCCCGCGGCTCTGGAGTGAAAGAGCTACAGTGAAGACTATAGTCCAACAAGACATGAGACTGTAGCCCCCAACGAGAAGGTACCTGCGGCCCACACGTTCGATCAGGAGATTACTCAGAATAGAAGCTGTTAGCTCAGATGCACCTGTCCCGATGGCGGCATACTGAATTTTCTCTGGCGGGATCCCTGCCTTCTGAAAGATGTAGTAAGCATAGAAATAGATAGAATCATTTCCGCAGAGCATCATGGCACTACTGGCTGCCATGACTGTTCTGAGTTGAGATCGTAAATCACGATCCCCAAACATGGACCAGAGCGTCTTAGCAGAAGGTGCAGATCCAGAATTTATGGCTTTGGACATTTGCTGCTCCTGAAGCAACTCCTCCATCTCCAAGACAGGAGCCTCCCCACCGCGGAGTCTCCCAAGAGCCTGGACACATGCTTCCTTGTCTCCCCTGTCGATGAGCAGGTATCTGGGGCTTTCGGGGAACCAGGGAAGGGTAACAAGCTGGATTAATGCTGGTAAAGCGTTACTAGCTAGTAAATACGGCCAAAGAGTCTCAGTACCCAGCAGTTCAGTCAGTCCCACAACCTGACCCAAGAAGATCCCGAATGCAGTGAAGACGGCAGAGGAAAAAGCCACAGCACCTCTGAGGTGTTTGGGAGCACTTTCCCCGAAATACATAGGCTGGACATTCATACTGACACCTGAATTTATCCCCACCAGAAAGCGGGCAATGATGATCATCTCAAATGATTTCGCCGACCTGCACGTTAGCACCAGCACTGTGGCAACAAAGAGGAAGGAATTGTTCAAAAGCAGTGATTTCTTCCTCCCAAAGTAAACCGACATAGGCCCCGCCAACAGGGCCCCTAGGAGACCACCCAGTGAGAAGGCTGACACTATCAGAGTCCACGCCAGGGTCACCTGAGTGACATCCAGGCCTGTACCCCAGCGCTCCATGTAGGTGTCATTAATGAACCTCTGGATGTAGCTGGTAGGAGCATTGATGATGGAGATGTTGTAGCCATACTGAAATGTTCCTCCAATGGCAGCGCAGAGCACAGTCAGAGCAAGAGTCCTGCAACTGCCAGAGGGTTTCCTGGTTTCTTCTGGCACGTTATCCATGGAATTCATCTCAGTGCAGACGGTGCCAGTGGATGAGCACACGTGTGCCCTTCCTTTTGTTTCCTACAATAGTTAAACTAGTACAAACCTTACAGGGAGGCGATTTTTGCTCTTATGAAGCTACATTAGTCCTCTAACGCGGCTCGAGCGAAAGCCAAAATGATTCTTGAGTTAAAGCCGGTCTGACATGTATTTATATATAATGCTAATTTTTCCTGAGTATAGCCTCTCAGGAAACTTCCTACCCGCACGAGTTCTACTGTGCTACTACTAAAGTGTAAACTGTAATATTATCACATTACATAGAATGTTTAAAATATTATCAATCAGACGAGGTAACCAGTGATACATAACGAGTCTTAATACCGATATAATATTCTGCCAGTCAAAACTGAGGGAATAAAATTCATAGTGCAACCGGATGTTTCCGCCAGTGTGAGGCGCGTACAGGCTCCTGATTGGTTCAAGCTTATTACGTCATTTCTCTGCGATTACTACTGTGGCGAGGGAATATGTGAGTAAACGCCGTCGTTTTAGTTTGTTTCTCTTATATTTTGCTGATAAATAGCGAGTAAGTGCGCTACAGTATCGACGAGAGCGGTGCTTTTGGTTTTACATGCATGTGTGAAGACGCAAACACCATTAGCAGGGTTGTTACTTAATTTTTAAACTAATCGTAAGCTTGCTAACTACTGAGCTAGCTTGATTTAGCATTGGTTTCCGTGCGAGCACATAAACTGGTCGCGCAGCATTTGTAGCATTCAGCTTAAAATGGAGAGATGATGACGCTATTCAACACAGTCTTATAAAGTCAGGATGCCGTCCTCCAGTGAGCATAAAAGAGGTTTTGGAGCTTAATTTAATCATTAAAACAGTCGTAAATGGGGAATTACATTAAAGCGTCAGTAATATAATTATATTACAGTAAGGTTCTTAAAGCCAGGAATATGGCAACGCTATTAAGGAAATTTAAAGAATTTTGTTTGCAGTTGATGGCTGAAGATAATAGTATGAACAACTAGCAGTAATATTTCCATTAAAATACTGTAAATTTCACTAGTGGCTGAAGCAAACTACATGTGTGTAAAACCACACTTTAAAAGCTATTTTTCTTTTTCGGCCAATGTTAACCTTTGTCATCGTATATTATTGGCTATGGTACAGTAAGTACAGACAGAAGATTTGGTGAATAATTCAAAGCAAAGTGATAGCAAATTAGTAGATATAATACAGTACATAATAAAGTAAGACAAGATCAAGATTCTTTATTTCTACAGTTGCGAGGTAAAGAAATGAAGCGGTACAAATAAAGTAAAAAACAGTCTAACTAAAATATAAATTTATAAAGATATAAAAAGAGCAACAAGGTCAGCAGCCAGTGCGATTCATACGGAGTAGTCCAATTTATACTCCAATCTCGTTGTCCATTCTGTATAATGACAATAAAGGTATTCTAGTGAGAGCCTATGTTGAAGTGCATTATGCTGTACTGTGCAATTAAGATTGTGCAAAACAAGAATTGTGCAAATGTTCACAAAAGGTCCTTGCTCACAGTTTGTTCAGTGCTCTCACAGCACTGCAGGAAGAAGCTGAGAGGAAGAATAGACATGGGGAAAGTACTCCAAAATCAGTGAAAATCCAGTCATTGTTGCTGAGTTCATTCAGTAACTGCAGTTGTTGGAATTTACCCAGTTGCCTTTGCTTTCAGTCTCAGGTGTCAGCTTAACAGCCAGCTTGGATGGTTTGATGTTACTGTGTACAAATAATACTGTATTTTTGCACACTGTAATGGCCTCAGAGTGATGTCTGGTGTCTTAAACCTCATCTTTTTTCTTTCTCCTTCTTCTTCAGGGCGCCTTCTCCAACAAAGAGGAAGGAGGATGACAAGAGCAAACAGCGTGGTAAAGACAAGTCAGGAGCCACAAAAGAAGGAGCTGACAAAGGCCGGGGCCGAGACAAGAACCGTACGCGACGCAGTGCTTCTAGCAGGAGCAGCAGGTCAGACCACTAGATCACTTGTAGTCTGATTTGAATGCCGATTAGCTCGTTTTAATTCGGTTTTGGTATCAAACCCTTCTGCCGCTCCCCTTAGCAGGTCATCCCATTTAAAAAATAAAAATAAAAAAATTTGTGATTTACTGTCTAGATCGAGCTCCAGCTCCAGCAGCAGCAGTTCAGGCTCCAGCTCCGGCTCCTCCAGCGGCTCCAGCTCCTCGGCTTCCAGCCACTCGGGCTCCTCCAGCTCGCGCTCCTCTTCCTCCTCATCCTCCTCATCCTCACCAAGCCCCAGCCGCCAACGTCATAACAATAGACGACGCTCACGCTCAAAGTATGGAACCGGTTACTAGGAAGCACTTAAAAGTTGAATGTAGTAAGAGATTAATGGGAGATTGTGCGTGGTCACTTGAGTGAGTAATCCACAGTGATTCTTGATTCTTGTGATGTTCTAACAAAAAAGACTGTGGTACTGTGGATTAAATTTAAGATTTTTCAGATGAGAGCTTGTCATTAACAGCTTAAATATTAAATGAAAGTCAAATGTTGCTGTAGGTCAAAATCAGCAAAGAAGGATGACAGGGATCGACGACGTCGAAGCCCCACACCCAAACCTACCAAAGTCTACCTGGGTCGGCTGACCAGAAACGTCATCAAGGTACATTCTTAACTAGAAGTGCTTAAAAAGATTGAGTTTTTCTTTTTTTTTCTTTTTTTTTAATTGCATTGGGGGGTTTTTCTGTCTAAAAAAAAATAATATTTGTGTGATGTATACAACCATAAATCTGACATTTATCTTTGCTTTTACTTGGCAGCAAAGATTTTCTTTGACATATCATTTCTCTTGATATGTGTATAAATATGTATGTCTGCTCATTGGGGACTTTAGGTCAGTGCAGCCAACAGATTAAAAGTAAACACGTTGCACAGCTTTAAACTGTCAGCAGATTTTTATAAAAGCTGGTTTATTTTTAGAGGTCATGAAAAGTTTCTGGTGACTTTGCTGAATAACTATTTCTTTACAGATTGTTTTAAAATGTTTTGTTGATCTGATTGAAGGAGCAAATCGAAGGGGTAGCAGGTGTTCACGGGGGACCGATTAAGCCTTTGTTTTTCTGGAGTTTTGGCCAGCAGCAATAAATCTCTACTAAATACCGTTAGCTACAGTAGCTAGTAAACATAATGACCACGTGTCAGTTTTAGCAAAAGCTTCAATTGTTTTTAGTGTATTTTGCCACCCGTCCATCCGTTCTCCTGATGAAGAACGACCACCAGAAGACCCAAGTGAATTTTTCTGGCTGGCCTGCACAAACCACTGATTCGAATCCCTTTGAAAATCAGTTGGGTGAACTAAAGACAAAGATCTATTAGCATCAGAGGGACTAATAATTTTGAGCCTGGTTTGGTTTTTGTGAAGTAATTTAGAACTGGGATGTTTGGAAAAGCTGTTTAAAATTCCTCGCTCTGTTTAACAGCACTTGTGTGTAAATAGTTAACTGGAACAGTCGGCTTATGAGATACAATAACTACTGATTGTAGCTTTTGTTTTAAAAGGAAAAAATTCAATAAATACAAAACCCAAATGCATGTAATGTAATGGGCTGCAGGCCTTTTGTTATTATTGTATTATATCCATTTATGATGCATTTGAATTTGACTGTGTGGTGAAAACTGTCACAGAATCTTATTGTTCTGCACTTCAGGCTGTGACCTTTTGCCTAAAGGCAGGAGGGGGAACAGCTGTGACGGGGCTGTGAGTGATGTCCCCTGTGATCCTTTTTGCCCTTGACAGGCAACATTATTGGGCCAGGCCCCCCAACAGGTGGCAGCGAGACCCCAGTAATCTTCTCAGCTGCCATCACCACTCTCCCCAGTGCCTTTCTGTGTGAGACTGTTACTCTCATGCCACAGAAAGGTGCTGCTTGTTAGCACACTTTCTATGGTGTCTCTAGAGAAAGTGGTGAGGACAGATGGGTTAAAATGGACCCTTTTTAACCTCAGTAGAAAGTGCAGGCACAGGTGAGCTTTTTTGACACTGGAGATGTGCGGGGTCCAGGTCAGATTGTCGTGCCGCCCCGGGAATTTTATATGCTGCACAATCTCCACAACAGTGTCCTTGAAGTAAATCAGGGTTTTTCTGAAGTCAAATATCAGTTCTTTGTTTTGTTTTTGTTGTTTTTATTTTGTTTATTTGATTTTTTTTTTTTTGCCACATTCAGAATCAGGTTGTTGTTGCTGCACCACTCTGCAAAAAGTTTCACCTCCTCTCTGTAGTACTGTCAGTACCGTCCTTGATGTATGTAGCCTGTATGTAGTGAAATGGTGCTTGATTTGTTCTGATTGAGGCCTGTCTGTGAGAAGGTGCATGTTCAGTCCAAGTGGGCCCAGTTTGGTGATCAGACGCTAAGGGGTTATTGTTTTGAAGGCCAAGCTGAAATCAACAAAGTGTACCCAGACCAATGCGTGTTCCTTCTCTGGGTGTTCCAGGGTGGAGTGGAGAGCAGTGGGTGTAGCATCTTCAGTTGTACCATTTGGTTGATGTGCAAACTGTAATCGGTCGAGTGACAGGCTAGGCTAACGACTCAATCCAGAGATGGGCAAGGAATCGAAATGGCCACATTATCATGCTGAAAGAATCAGTTCTAACAGAAATTAGCAAATTTTCTTTATTTTAGGAGCTGAAATTTACTCGCAGGAAAAACAGAGTACGCATTTCAGCCGTTTTCTGTGGTGTCTTTGAAGGAACACATCCAGGAGATTTTCTCCACATACGGCAAGATCAAGATGATTGACATGCCAATGAACCGCATGCACCCTCACCTGTCCAAGGGCTACGCCTACGTGGAGTACGAGACCTCCGAGGAGGCAGAGAAGGCCCTGAAACACATGGATGGAGGTAGGACAGACTGACGAGATCGTTTAGGAGCCACGTTCTGAGTCGTGCGCTAAACTGGAGCTGAAAGCAGACCCACACTCACGCTGATGTCTTTCAGGTCAGATTGATGGTCAGGAAATCACAGTCACGGCTGTGCTGGCTCCCGCAGTGCGTCCCCCTCCTCGCAGGCTCTCCCCTCCCCGCAGGATGCCTCCTCCGCCCCCGATGTGGCGCCGGACTCCACCTCGTATGAGGAGACGGTAATCATAAACACATTCTCACAATTATTATTATACATGTAAAAACGCTTTCTGATCATTTACTTCTGTTCTCTTTCCCTAGGTCTCGGTCTCCACGCCGACGCTCTCCAGTACGGCGCCGGTCTCGATCACCCGGCCGCCGCCGTCATCGGTCGCGATCCAGTTCCAACTCTTCACGCTAGCCGCCGTGAAGCCTGTCCTCTTCCTCCCCTCCTGAGTTTAGTCCTTGGTTTTGTCCTTTTGATTAGTGCAACAAAAAAAAAAAAAAAAGGAAAGAAAAAAACATTTTTGTGTTGTTATCTTGTAAAGTGATGAGAAGAGGGGCACCAAAATCATCACTGCGTAACCCAAAAACTCTATTTAGGTGGTTTTTTATGCCAACATGCGTTCTCTCGGATAAGACACAAGAATAATGTTGGACTTCTAGATTCTTTTGTTATATTTGTGTATTTGAAAATGGGCCTAAAAGGCAAATCTTCATGTGTCCCTGGTTCAGGATAAAAAAAAAACTGGCTGAAATTAGTTTCTAATTTAGCCAGTTCATTATTGAACCTCCCAGAAAAAACCATGTTTTCCTCTCATGTTGTCAGTTTGTTGCTCATGTGGCCGTGACTCAGCATCAGTTAGCTGACAGCTGTTAGCGAAGTGCAGACTCTCCCATTGATCCTTCGGTTTCCACAGCAGCTCAGGTTTCCACTGCTCTTTTAAACTGGTTGGTTTGGTTTTCCCCCCACATTTATTTCATATAATCTAAAATATTCCTGTCTTGTACTACTGCTGCATCAGCATTAGATGAGCGGCTTTGATTGAAGTATTTCTTGTTGTCTTCGTGTTATTGAGGCAAAACTATGAATAAAATGTCACCAAATAATGCAAAAGTCATTAGAGCAGTCTGTAGGTTTTGATAGTGTACCGCACACAACAATATTCAACCCAAATACCAGAAATGTTGTGATGCTGTGTCAGATTTAAATGGTGTTTTCACCTGCATTTTATTCACTGTAGAACACAGAAAACATCAAATGTTACTGTTTCCTGAAGAAGAAAAAAACTGCTTCTTTTGAATTTGATGGCAACACTTTTCAAAAATGGTTGCGGTGCTGCACATAAATGCTGTGCAGCACCGCAACCTGCTTTCAACAACAGTCTGTAAACGTGAACTGAGAGCAGCTGCTGGACGTTTAGCATTCTCAGTTCAGTGTTTTCTTTCTTCACTGCGAATAAAATGTGCGTTTATGAGACTTGCAAATCATTGCATTTTGTTTTTATTTACATTTCGAACAGCGTTCTAACTTTTTTTGGAATCCGGGTTGTAAATATAAAGTGCAAAAACTGCTTGTTTGGAGCGGTTACAGGCAAACTGCTGTAATAAGTACTGCAAACTAAGTAGTAATACTTTGTAGTAGTAGCTGCTGTCAGCTGCCAGATCTTACAGTAATGATCACATCTACCATGAATACAACAGCCACAGTTCTATTTGGTACCTCCAAAACCTGTAAATGAGTTGAAGACGTAACCCTGATATATTAAAGACCTGCAGCCTTCCTTTGCTTTCGCTCTTTGATGAACTTCTCTCGTGATTCCAACTGACTGCTGGGTGTTTGGTGATGCTGAAGTGTGTCAGGAATTTCTAATAGATGGCTGTCAAAAATGAAAAATCTTTGATTTTTTTCTGCCATCTAAGAAACCGTATCTCACTCATGGGTAAACTGCGTGATTGCGATAGATTTCAAATTACTTTATGGCCTCCTTGTAATTTAATACCAATATCAGTTGCTTGATTGCGTTTCATAAAATGATTGCGGCGCGGCTGTTTGTCCGTGACTGTTTGTATCTGGTTATGACAGGTTGATATTTAATGGCACGGAGCCTTGCGGTAAACACGGCTCTTTACAGTCATCGTGTTGTCATGGAGCCAGTTGCTTGCTGGGTGATTGTGGTCTGGGTGTCGTCAGTAAAGCCGTTTGTTCTGAAGTGGAGCTCTTCTGCTTTGTCTTCTTTTCTCTCATATACACACTGCTGCTCATCATAAACATGTCCTGACTGTTTTATCTACTGTTGGTTCTGTGTTATGTAAATGAGAGCAGATGTCCTTATTTCATCTTCAGCAAGCCCGGAAGTTTAACCCGTTTTTTGTTTCCGAGGGGCAGCGAATCAGGAGAAGTTGTTGGCATAAAAGGAAAAAGGAAGCTGAAATGGTTTGTTTGAAACAGAGGATGAAGTGAGGAGTCAAATGTTTCAGTAGTTTGATCGTTTGTTGGTAACCAAACACACTTCATTGGCCCATGTGCCAGATTTAGGAGTGTGTGTTTCTTCTACTAATGATGACGTTAAAGGCTTCAGCAGCCAAGATGAAGATGAGTCGACGTTGATGCTTTTTTTAATGCTTTTTCATACATCCTAAACTTACACATTTCATTCTAAGAAATTATGTCTTTTTGCTTTTGGTGGATCATATGCATGACCTGCTGTAAAATATTTTTGCTATATGAAATTTGAGAGTGGGGCATGCATTTTTTTTATGCACGTGTGCAGCCTGTATGAGAGTCAGACCAGATATTTTTATCTCAGCTGCAGCAATCTGCTGTTGCAGCTTCCTTTATGTACATGATTAAACAAACAGCAGCAGATTATTCCGTGAAATCTGGACCCGGGATTGTGCTGCTGATCCTCCGCGGATATGGGAAGTGTGTTTTGGAACTCCTTGAAGATAACTAAGAATATGATCGTAACCTGTGCTGTGGCAACAGTGGCGACTTCGGTTTAAGTCATATGTGAAATTCTTTGGATGTTTTCATACTGCTTCGTTTAAACAGTTCAGTAAATGATGTGAAATGACATCATATAAAGACACACAAAATCACAGTGTTTTCATTCTGTGATTATACGTATTTCTCTCAGTATTACTAAAATGCTCATTTTCAAATCCCAAAGGCTTTGATGCAAATAAAATCAGCTGCAGACGGAAGCAGGTGAAGTTTTTGTAGTATCTTCATATTTTCACAGTAAAAAGTAAAAAAAAAGATGCAGAAAAACAGAAAAGACGAGAAGCTTTTTTTCTTCTTTGAACTTGGAGGGAAAACATGAAACTTCAGTCTTTGAGGAACTTGTGTGTTCAGATCACTTTAGACTCGCGCGCACACATTCATCTGGGAGACAGATACAAAAGTACCTGATCTGTGTGATGTGCTCTTGATAGATGGATGTGTGTGAATCTGTGGGCTTTCTGGAACTGCTTCACAGAAATGAGGAAAAAGCTAAAATACTGATGTAAAACTCGGGAATGAAGGGCACTGAGCTGCACTGGTGTTAAACTTTCTGATGCTAATGTTGCTAGCAGTAGATTGCTGCCTTTCTTTCTCATCATTTCCTGTAAATTTTGACTCAAGGCTCAAGTTAGTTTTTGTATAGAAATCCAGAAAGAAAATCCACCAACTGTGATTACCTGCACGCATGAAGGTCAGCTCAGGTCAACAGCCCACAAACGTGATCATTCAGTCCAATTTGGACGTCTGTGCAGAGGAATCATAGTATTGGAGCAATATGCCACCTTTCAATCATTTTCCATGTTTGTGCACTGAGGAAACCCGGATCTTTTGTATGGAAACATTTCATCTGTTATAAAATAACCCGTTTCTAATGTTGCCATTATGCGCCTGCATTTTAGCATAATCATCCTTTTCCCAGGAGCCCAGGACAATAATAATAATAGTAATTTTTATTTATGGAAACACTTTGGAAAGCCGCCCCATTTCTGGATTCCTTCTTATTCTTATTTAAGTTTCTTCACTCAAACTTGCTCCTTTTTTGCCTTAGTGGTGCTGGCTTCTCTATTACATCATCACCTCTCTCTCCGCCTCCAGGTAAACGTGTTTCCTTATATGGAGAAACGGGAATGTGGCCATATGCAGACAGTATGCAGATTACGGTGAGCATGAGCCGGTTGATTTAGAATGGGTCTGCAAATGAGTTTGCATACGTACGCATGGCGGTATGACCAAAATTGGCTGGGGTGCACAGCATAAACCTGACAGTGATTTGTGTGTGCAAACTCATTTTTTTGTGCAGGATAAGAACTTTTCCATTAGTAAATGAGGCCCAGTGTCCTTTGAGCACAGCAAACCACAAGACTTCTGGAACAATGTCCTTTGGACAGATGAGCCCCAAAATGGAGATGTTTGGTCATAATGCCACATTTGCTCTGATACGCTGTTTGGTTTTCACCAAACGCCACCTGCCTACAGTCATGCACGGTGGTGGAGTGGTGATGAGTTGGGCTTGTTTTTCAGCCACAGGACATGGGCACCTTGCAGTCACTGAGTCGACCATGAACTCCTCAGTAAAACAAAGTGTTTAGTGTGAGGCCATCTATCCAACAGCTAAAGCTTGGCCCAAGTTGGGTCATGCAACAGGAAGATGATCACAAGCAGAAATCTACAGAATAGCTGAAAAAGAATCAAGGTGTTGAAATGGCCAAAGCCCCTGACTGAAATGCTGTGGCAAGACTCTAAGAGATCTGTGCAAAAAATAATGCTAAAAATGAATTGAAGCACGTAGCTTATTTGTTTTCTGACTGTCATCAATATAAAAGCAACAGATGTCAAGGACGGCTCAGGGAATACCACTGTTGCAACTGTATCAAATGCAAAAACACAACAGTTTAAATACAAAACATTTATTGACATGCCAAAACAGCATCTCTATATACAAATTCATCTTATGTACAAAATTAGTTAATATTCACACAAAGCACAAAGTTCTGCTGCACTGATTGTTCTCGGCTTACGCTCACAGCACACTTTGCCTTTTCTTTGCTTTTGCACTTTGGAAACAGCAGCTGTGGAGTCATAAATCAGGGTTTGTTGTCTTTGTCTGCTTGGCTGGGAGGAGGATCCATCAGGTCCTTAAATCCCAGTTTCTCCAGAGGCTCCTTGGCCATCAGCTGACTGGAAATCACAACAAAAAACAAAATGATTATACTTGTTACCTTTGCTAAGTCAGCAGGGGGCACTTTTAATTGACTTTCTTACCGGTCCATTCGGCACTCCAGGTAGCCTTTGGACTGTAGTCGGCACTTGGAGTTGTCATAGTTGTTCTCTCTGAGACATTTCATGAACTTTTCTTTGAAGGCTTTACACTCTCCTGCAACAATGAGTCAAAAATCAGTCTTAATAATAACTGTGCATTTCTACTGTTGTTTGTAACCACACAGTAATAACCTTCACACTAACGCTCAGCTATAACAAATTGATATTATATAAAGATATTATAATTTTTACTGATGGTTCAGTTTCAATGTGTAACCCAAAAAGCTGTGACAGCGAGAAGAGTGGTCAAATATCCAGCCAGAATTATGCCAGCAGCTTGTTGATGGCTACCAAAAGTGTCTGGTTTGTACACATTCCTGCAGCATTCCCGCTATAAATTGTAGCTGGCTGCACTAATTAAAACTAAAATATTTCTGGAATACAATGTATCTGTGGCGCTTTTTAAAAACGCGGACGTTTCCTTTTAAGTAGCTGCTGTCTGCAGTGAGTACAGTGTTATTTAACAACCAGGCAGCCAGGCTCCGCTTTAATTTACCGAAATGATCCAGAGGGAACGCGCCTTTGTCCGGAGGCCGAGGTTTAAAACTCTTCGACCCGAAATTCATAGCAGTAGACATGTTCTCTGAGCTTAAAGAGCCCTTTAAAACTCTTTTGGTACAAACAA
This sequence comes from Andinoacara biseriatus, assembly GCA_015108635.1. NCBI lineage: Eukaryota > Metazoa > Chordata > Actinopteri > Cichliformes > Cichlidae > Andinoacara > Andinoacara biseriatus. Next base: position 22,029 of record VUQJ01014722.1, on the reverse strand, counting down.
CGATCACCGTTCTTGACCCTGCTGTCGCAGAAATATGACGTTTTGTTTGGCAGCCTCAGCATACAGACATTAGTAATCGAGTGATGGTCCAGTCGATTGTCGATTCCGTCCCAATAATTTCATGAAGAACATACTCAAGCGAACAGTATAACTTTATTTTTTAAAAACTGAAGAAAAAAATCAACAGAAATGCTAAAGCTTATTAAATCCATGACATTGGTTACCACTCTGCTAAAAATAAACCTATAACATACATTTTCCCACTGATAATGTAGGGTTAGGTTATAATCCTATCAATCAGGATTCCACCCCATTAAAAACGTATGACTTTGTGTAATAACACAGTTATTGGCACTTATGGAACAATCAAGGTTTGATGTTTTTCTCTTAGATACTGAATAAAATCGAAAATCATAACTGCTGATTGAAAAGATTACAAAATTTAAAAAAAATGGTAAAATTGTAGCAAAGTATTATAGTTGTTACTATTCACCTTTTGAGGTTAAGACTTGGACCCCCCCC